>JAASFJ010000255.1:0-30237 GCA_023333755.1 Globisporangium uncinulatum
CCTTAACTGTGGTGGGGTCTCAAAGCTCACTCGCTATCCCCTGAACCTCAACTACTTCGAACTGGCTCTAATTAGCACCCGGGAGCCGGACTTGGACACCGGCCTGGGTTACCCGGAAGCCGGACTTGGACACTGGCCTGGGTTACCTGGGAGTCGGACTTGGACTCCAGACCCGGGTCGCTGCTGCACGGCTGCTCGACCACGCGCGGGCCCGGGTAGCTGGCACTTGAACGTTGGACTAGAAGCGAGGCCTGGCTGATCGGTGCCTGGTGACCGGGCGGGCAGCTGACCATGGCGCGCTGCGGGCTCTGGATGTACGCAGCCAATCACCATTGGGTCAACGGTCGCTGGGAGATGGGACGAGCGCTCCCTCGAGAGACTTGGCCCATCACCCCAAACTGGCGTCATGACCCGGCGTTGCGACAAGGCAGCCGCGCACGCCAGGAGGCGGCGGGCGCTATATCACATCACACACCATAGAACAACAACATCAATAAACAGTGAGAAGTGGTGAGTTACTTGGTATGTGCTAATCATCAATGTCCGAACCAACGTCCTCGGCCAAATTAACAGCAGTCAGAGACGCAACGATCGACTCATCTTCCTCGCCCACAACACATGCGCTGTCATCCTGATACTTGGCGCAAGCAGCCTCTTGAACCCGCCAGTAACAGTCGACTCGGACAGTGCGCGCCAGGTTTCGTGGAGCCACGCCAATTCAATTTCACGCGTAGGCGCGCGAAGCTTGAATCCGACGCCCTCTTCGTCCAATCGATGCGCTCGTAGCTGCTCCTCCGTGTCACTCACCCACAGCGAATGAAGATGCTGCTTGAGGGGCTTCACCCACGTGATGTCTGCTGGCTGACACACCAAGGTGTACCAGGGCGGTACCTCCATGAGGATAATGTTGATGGAGGCTGCGTACTCGTGGACCGCTTGGGTCAAGTGGCCGCTAAAATCGTCCCAGATCAGCAGTATCTCCTCGTTCAGATTCAGTCGGTCGCCGAAGTGATGTCGATGAAAGACAAGAGAGCGCGACGAGTTCCACCAGCATTTGTCGTTGCAGTACACTTCGATGACGGTCTGCTCGATCACCCTCGAGACCTCCCTCCACACCCCGCGGCCGAACCCATTTTGACATTTGAGGTTGGCAGCCTCTGTTGTCGGAACGCTCGACGGTCGCTGCTTGAGCACAGTGAAGGGATCCAACTTGTTGCCTGCTGCATCTGCAGCGAGCATCACGGTCATCATACTCTTCTCGACACCGCTGTTGCGGATCCACACGGTTCGCTCACATCTCGCGTTGATTGTGTGCGTTGGAAGATACTCGTAATTCATTGCGGTTTGGTCGGCATTAAAAACAGCGACGCACCCATTTCCTGCGATTACTTCGCGCACGTCCGCAGCAAACGCGCGAGCAGCAGCCTCTGCGTCGGCAGGTGTCTGTTGGCCAATGCGCGTTCGGCGACGCAGTGAGAGACGGTGCGTGGCGAGGAATCGGTTCCTCCAGCTCCACCCTGCTGAGAACTCTCTTTTAGCGGTGCCGTACTCTGCTACAGCCTCTTGAGCCTTGATCGCCAGCAACAGAGGTGTGGTCGGGACCCCTTCCCCGCGCATGCCATTGATCCACTCCACTAGTTGCTTTTCTGCCTCCGCCGGGAGGATCGTCGCAACGCCCGGCTTGCGAGCCTTGCAATGCTCCCCTTTTCCTTTCAGCACGTTGTCCTTTATCTTCGCCTCTTCGCCAACCCACCCATAGACATGTCGGCGCTTGTTCGCAGCTCAAGCTCTGGTGAGCGACGGTACAACTCCTTCATGGCTGCCGACATTCCCCACTCTGCCACCACCCTAATTGCGTGGAGTTTCTCCGCTTGAGTGACAGATTGGCACTTGAACTTGCGCGGTGTGCGCTTCGTCCCTTTGACGGAGGTTCGACCTCGCTGATGCGCCATGCTGGCAACGTGAGAGGCGAGAGAGAGTGGTGGAGTTTGTCCAACGACGTCGGTGCACCGCGACCGTCAACAGGTTGTTACGATAATTGACGTAATTACACAGTCAGGTTGTGGCTTTCAACAAAGAATTTGGAACTTCGATTTTCATTCAGACTTTTCCGAGATGGCTTATAAGAATTGGTGGCTTTTGACATTGGTTATTCGGTAAGGCTTATGCTGTAGCAGAGGGCGCGACCATTCCCAGGCCCCGCTCATTTTCGAATCGCCAGCCAACCGTGCAAGAGCCAACCCAACGCGAGCCAAGCAAGCTTACTTTCGATCGATCGATCTTTGCACACACACAGCCACGCCATGCCTTCCACCCGCGTATACGTGGGCAACTTGCCGATGGACGTGCGCACGCGCGAAGTGGAGGATCTTTTCCACAAGTTCGGGCGCATCCGCGACGTGGAACTCAAGTTCTCGTCCCGCCCACCTGCGTTCGCGTTCGTGGACTTTGAGGACGCTCGTGACGCTGCGCGCGCGATTGAGGCGCGTGACGGCTACGACTACGACGGCCAGCGCCTGCGCGTGGAGCCCGCGAACCCGATCAAGCGTGACGGCCGCGCGTCGACGCGCAACGAGCGCGGCTCGGGGGAGTTCGCGGTCGACGTGTCGCGTTTGCCGCCACGCACGTCATGGCAAGACCTCAAGGACTACATGCGCAAGGCCGGCGACGTCACGTACGTGAGCGTGGACGGCCGTGGCGGTGGCTACGTCGAGTACAGCAACCGCAGCGACATGAAGTACGCACTCGACAAGCTCGACGACGTAGAGATGTACAACCGCGGCGACCGCGCGTACATCCGCGTCAAGGCTGCTCGTCGTGCGAGTCGGAGCCGCAGCCGGAGCCGCAGCCGAAGCCCGCGGACCAGTACCAAGTCGCGCTCGCGAAAGCGCAGCCGGAGCCGCAGCCCACGCAGTCGCAGCCGGAGCCGCAGTGCCCGTCGTGGTCGCAGTCGGAGCCGCAGTGCCAGCCGCAGCCGTAGCCGTAGTCGCAGTGCTCGGAAGCGCTCGTCAAAGAAGAGCCGACGCGACCACGACAACGACAAGCGCAGCCTGAGCAAGAGCCCGAGCCCACGCGCGCACGACAGCAGCGAGACCGAGGAGGAGACGAAGGAGAGCTCGGACGAGAGCAATGGTAAGAGTGGCGAGGTTGCGCCTTCGCTGGGAACTGACCACCCACACGCAGCGTCGCCTCTCGATTGGACTGTGTTAAAGGAGGGCGAGCTGCGTGAGTACCTGAGCCAGCGCGGACTGAGCACCAGCGGCGAGCGGGCAGAGCTGGTCGCGCGTCTGGAAGCGTCCACGAACGGCACTTTGGCGGACAACAGCAAGAACGGAGAGAAGGAGCCGGATGCAGAGCACCAAGAGTAGGCGTGGAGTACGAAGAATGGACAGTGAACAAGCGAGAGAGTGGGAAGAAGGAGGGGACAAGCAAGCGCGGACGTGTGGCTGCAGTGGTGGCGACGACGAGAATGCTCTGCAGATGCGTCGTGGGGTGCTCTCGTCCTCGCTTGTGTGTTGCTCTCACCCTCACTGAACGCTGGCGCTGCTTGTGAATGCATTACTCGCGGACGGACGGACGAGTCGGGTCGCGATTGGGGATGACACGACACCAGACCTCGTCGCCTCTTTGTCGGACACGGACGTGGCAGACGTCACCAGTGAGCACCCAGCTGTCTTTGCTTTTGCCTCCTCTGAACCAACGCATGCTTGAGTCCGCTTCAACGTCTCGTTGTTCCTCGCCCATCACTCGGCACAAACTGATAGACTCGCTTCCTCTACGCACTGACCTGCAGGCGGTCGGGCTCAATGCGAATCACGGGTTGGCGGAGGCGCTGGCTGCTCAGCGCTACGACGTACTCCTCGAGCCCCTCGCCATTATACGACGCGAGCGGCGAGACCTCGACCGCACTCGCGGCCTCGAGCGTCTCGCGGATGAACACGCTCGCATCCGCCTCGCTCAGCACCCGCTGAGCCGCCGCTGCGAGCCACGTCTTGGCCTCGCTCTGCAGCATCGCGAGTGCGCTCTCGGGCGAGTCCACAGGCGACCCGGACGGGTTCTTGACTGGCGCGAACTCGGTCTCGCGCGGCACTGCGAGCACCGCCATGCGCGTCGAGAGCGGGAACACGTCAAAGATAAAGGACTCAAGCTTGATGCCCGAGTTGGTCGCTGGCGTGAACGTCTCGCCAGCTTCATCTGTGATTGGGATCTGCTTGTGCGCGACGTGGTACGCGAGGCTTAAGTTCGGCAGCACGACTGTCGTAAGGAAGTCGCTGGAAGCATGGGCGCCAGTACAAGAAGCCACGACACCATAGCGTCGCCGTCAGCACGTCTCCGCAAGCCCACCTCCTAGTGGGTGCACTACTGAGAGCACCAACGCACATTGTGTAGAAGTGGTTGCAGATGTTTGCGGCACCGAATGCGAGCCGGCCGGTCGTTGGGTTCACGAGCGCGCACGTGGCTGCGTCCATCTCGGAGTACTCGACGACGCAGAATTGGCTGCGCTTCTTGGCGACCACGCCGACGCGCTCGCTCGCGTGCGACTTCCACACGACCTTGTTGGCACAGTCGGCGTGTTTGTCCATGCAGTAGCCGACAAACGTTGGGTCGGCGGGCTTGCAGAGCGCATTGTCGACCGAGAAGACGTGCAGAAACTGGACACCGTTCGCTTGCATCCGCGCGAGCGCTCCGCTCGTCGCGAGCGCTTTGTAGATGCTCCCGTTGCCGTCTGACGCGGTCGCGAGCGTGTACGCGTTCTCGAGCATGAGCTTGCCCTCGATCGTGAAGCACGGCAACGTGCTTTGTTGGAAGAAGAAGACCTGCGCTTCCTGAAGCCCAAAGAACGCGTGATACGTAAACGACGCGACGGTCTCGTCGTGGTTCATTGGGCTCGTCATCACGAAGAACGGGATCGCAGCGCCTGATGCTGTCGGGAACGCAGTGTCTGCGAGCGTCTGCAGCCGCCGCAGCCGCTCGGCGAAGAGCTGGAAGATCGTCTTCTTGGACGGCAGGTCGAGGCTGAACATGCCCTTGGGCCCCGGGAAGCCCAGCCGCGTGCCCTGGCCGCCCCCGAGTACGACTGCCGCCACTTGACCGCGGCTGATCGCTTCGAGCCCGCGGGAGTGCCACGCGGCGCGGTCCTCTGGTGCGCACGTATCGAGCAGGTCGAACTGCTCGAGTGGCTCGAGCACCTCCTCCTGCGCGTTCTTCGCTTGGTGCTCAGTGTCGGCGCGCGTCGACGCCTCAAAGATCGACTGCAATAAATCGAGGTCGAGCACTTCCAGCTACAGTAGTGAATTGAGTCATCTGTTGTAGGTAGACACAGCGGCAGGAAGATATTCGCTCGCATTAAACCGCACCTGTGCACACAGTCTCGCCACTTGGTCATCGGTGAGTGTCCCGGCCTCGTAGAACTGCGAAGGACAGTGACAGACAGGGTGAGCGCGTAGCGTTGGCAACAGCTGTGGCGACTACAGATGTGAGACTGGGAAACGAACCTTCAGTACGTGGTCCTGCTGCTTTGCGCGGAGCTGCGCCACGAGCGCCTCTGGGATGGTCGCCATGCTCGCAAGAGGTGACGTATGTCACTTTGATGCTGAAAGGCTTGAGCCAGAAACGCGCACAACGGAGTCGAGGGATTTGCGACGTTTTGTACGCACGCACTTGACTCGTTTGTTACGTGTCAGAGTATGTTGTTTGGAAAATATACACTAGTATCTATCATATATTAAACATATGTTTTACAAATTACAACATTACGCGCCTCCCCGCCACCTCTCGACCGCCCATTTATTTGCGAAACGCAACAAGCAGGCAGCACCCGCAGAACTCGAGAATGGCGCTGCGCGTAGCGGGCGAGAAGGTGGCGGCGCGCACTGGCAGCCCTGCCGTGACGCTTTATCGATACATTACGAAGCAGGTGCCGCGCGTGCTGACACTGTACGACATCTCGATGGAGCCGGCAGAGGCGCGGCTGGCGGTGCAGGCGCTTTTCCGCAAGCACGCCGACGTGAAGGACCCGCGCGTGGTGGACATGCTCATCAACAAGGCCAACATGGAGCTCGAGGAGACACTCATGCAGTGGAAGCAGAAGGTGCACCTCCTTACGCTGCTCGAGTCCGGCACCACACTGCGCCAGCAGAAGCGCGCGATCTCGATTGAGGACTCGCTCGCGAACTTTTACGCCGGCATTGACGACGGCGAGGACGACGACGACTGGGGTCTGCCGGAAGCGAAGGAGAATTGAGCGCTTATGGAGGACGAAGAAGTGAGGGAGAGGTGGGGAGGAAGAGAAAGCGCCGTTGCAGCTGAGACCCGCACGCGTGATGGAAGAATGACCCAAGCTCATATGAGAGAGAACAAAGGAAGCGAGAGTGTACTGTGGTGGTGGTTGTCTGCCATACTGGAATGGGAGGTGGTGGTGGGTTTGGTGATGGGCACTATTGCGGGGGTGTCATCTCTCCTTTCATTCGCTCGCTTGCACGCATGAAGGCACTCGAATGAGGTTGAACCGATAACTTATAATGAAATGAAGAACAAGACCACCAAGAGCTGAGGTGGTGCCCACCCGCGAGCGCGCGTCTACTGCTGCTGGAGCGGGTTCACCTGCATGCGCACCTGCACCTGCGTCGAGTAAGCTGTGCGCAGGAGCTCCTGCATCGTCTGGTGCGCCTCTGCAATGTTCATAGCCGCGGCAGTTGGCGGCGGCGGCGCTTGGAACGCGCCAAGCTCAGTCGAGGCCAGCGCGAGCCCTGCGCGCTGGAGGTGCGTGTTCTGCTCAACGCCCCGCATGGCGACGTCTGCGAGGTTCTTGAGGAAGAAGAACTTGTCGCCGCTCAGGCTCTCGCGCGCGAACGGGTCCGCGACACAGAACGCGCCGACTGTGAAGCCGTCGGTCGTGACCATGGGGAAGCCCGCGTAGAAGCGCACTTGGCCGTCCCGGACGAGCGGGTTGTTGACGAAGCGCACGTCCTCGGTCGCGTCGAGCACAATCGTCGGCTCTTCGGACATGATTGTGTGCGCGTCAAGCAGCACATTGCGTGGGAGCTCGCGCTTCTCGAACCCAACTTTCGCCATGAGGAAGCCACTCTTGTCGCCCACGAAGCACACGGCTGCGATCTGACAGCCCATCTCGGCTGCTGCGTACTCGCACATCTCTTGAAAGTGCATGCCTGGGTCTGCCAAGTGGAGCTCGCGCACTTTCTTGAGCCGTGCAGCTTCGTCCATGGGCAGCGGCGCCTTGGGCCAGTCCTGACGGCTCGTGTAGCTCAGCGCGTACGTGAACGGTGTGTTCTCGCGCACAGTGGACCGGAGCTCCATCTCGGCCATCTCGGCGGGCGTAAGCGAGCCTCCGCCGGAGGACTGGTGCTCGTGCTCACCGACTGTGTACATGCCGAACTCAGAGTACTCGTGGCCGCGCCCGCTCCCACCGCCTCGGTTCAGCATGATCATGTCGCTGTTCTGCGCCGCCGACTCTTGCCGCGAGAGGAGAATCATGTCGGACGACGTCATACTCGACTTCTTGGCCAGCAGCCGGGGCTGCTCGGGCCCGATCGGCGTCGGACGGCCCGAGCCGCCGTTGCTCGTCCCACTGCGCTGGTAGCCGCCACCACTGCGGGGGAAACTGGGGCCGTCGCTCGCGTCGGACGAGAGCGAGTTCTCGTGGAGCGTGTGGGCGTTCGAGGACGTTGAGCCCGAGTACGTGGACGCAGCGTCTTCATCAAACGACGGCGTCGCGTCCGAGTACGTCGAGAAGCTCTGCTTCGATCCGCCTGCGCGCACGGAGCGCTCGCCGCTGCCGGAGCTCCGGATCGACGCAGTGCTGCTGTTGCGACAGTGCATACAGACGCGGATCTCCTTGTTCGCACCGCTCTGCTTGAGGTTCTTGACCTCGGAGCACTTGCTGCACACGACGTCGCCGCACACGCGACAGTGGTGCTTGCGCCGGAACATGGAGAACGCTTTGATGCAGATGAAGCAGTTCACGCCGTCCTTCACAAACTGGTCCTTCCGCAAGATGCTCTGCGTCGAGAGCGCGCGCGCAATCACAACGTTCGCAATGTCGGCCGCGCAACTCACGACCTTGGTCATCCACGCTTTCGTGAGCGCAGACACGGCAGCGCGGCCTGGGTGCGCTTCCGAGAAGAAGAACGAGATGCGGAGGCCATCGGCAGCGCTCGTCTCCTCGACCACAATGCCGCACCGGCGCATGCGCATGCGCGCGACGTTCTGCGACGACGGGAGCGGGTCGCACCCATCGAGCTCGACCGACTCCCAGATCGACGCGCCCACAAACAAGCCAGCGCCACCGCTGCTGTGCGAGTGGTACGACTGGCCCGGCTCGTTGTGCCGCTCAAACGCGTCCGCGTACCGGAGGAAGACGTAGTCGCGGTGCGGCAAGTGGGGCTTCGCGGCCTGGAGCGCGGTCCAGCCGATGCTGAGCGATTCGTGCTTGCGCACGGGCTTGGCTTTGTGGAGCACGACGCCGTCGAGGAAGAGCGTGCCAAAGATCTCGCCCATGGTCTCGCGCAGCTTGGATGTGCTGTCCATGCGCAAGAGGTCCATGACCTCTTCGAGCGGCGCATTCACGTGCGAGACGCCTTTCATTGTGAAGAACTCGCGCTCAGCGAGCTCGTAGAGCTTCAAGTCGCTCTTCTCCTTCACGAGAGTCATGTCGAACGGCTGCGTGAGCGCGTCGACGCGCGACTGGCCAAGGAAGCGGAGGTCGCGCTCAATGTCCTCGGTGATCCGCACGCGGTACGTCTTCTCGACGATCGGGAACATGGAGTACGACGTCTTCTGTCGGCGAGGAACGTTGATGGTGCTCGAGTGACTCGCGCTGTCGCCGCTCCGACCGCTACTGAAGCTGTCGCTCGACATGGTCGGAGAGGAGCGAGAGCAAGCGAGAGAGAAGAGAAGAAAAGAGAGAGCGGGGTTCCGTCCGCACTCAGAACGGAACGGCACTGGTCAAGAAAGTCGGTCACGGCGCAGGAGCGAAGGCAACGCGGTCGAGTGGAGTGACGCGGGGGAGAAGGGGAGGGCGGAGATGGGACAGTGCTCGCTCGCTCGCTCGTTGCTAGATTTGCGTGTGGTTGGTCGGTGCACCTCTGTTGTTGTCGCGCGCGGTTATCTGTCTGCTGCCTCTTCTTGTCTGCTGGTGGCAAGAGCTCAAAATGACGAGGACGTCGAGGACGAGCGAGCGCTTCGCGTGCCGGGGAGCGAGTTGGCGAATGAGCGACCACGAAAGCCTCCTCGTTCTGACCGGAGGTGCAAAAGTTGCGCTGGAGCGAGGACGACGAAGGTGCCTGCCGGCCACGCTCAGTGTGGGCAGTCAGTTGGGTGGCGCTTTTGTTTGAGACGGCAGCGAACCCCAGCAGAGAGAGCACATCGTGGGGTAATTTCGGGCTTCGCGAGCGCAAACCCGAATCGCTGGCTTGTCGTCCACGCGTTGCCGCCGTCTCACCAGCTGGCGAGCATTTTTGTATCGGAAAAAATAACACCATCAATAGACAACTTTGGAGACGAGTGCTCAATAGCGTGTGTGCGAGCTTCATGTACAATGCGAGCTTCTTGGCGATGCACACAAGCGGCCGCTATCGAGCGGGCGCTCGTGCATGCGGCGCACCCATACCAGTTCGCACGCATACTGTAACCACCAAACGCAACAGCAAAGGAGCAACCTCGGTGCGAGCATACCCACGCATAGAGCGCGGGTGACTGACTGACTGGTCCTGTTGGGTTTTGCCGCTCATGCGTGTGTGCGCACTGTGCACTGTGTGTGTGTCCTTGAAAGTCTCTCACCAAAAACACTTACAGAAGAGAGTGCGTTGAAGGATCGCATCACATGTATTGAGTTCAACAGGGTATCTTACAACAAAAGATAGCAGCAAACAAATTGATTAAAGTCTAACTTTTGTGCTAACGGTTTTGGAAGGGAATATGTTTTATCAAGCTCTTTCATCAAAATCCCGTCTGAAGCAGCTGGGAACAGAAGTTGTCGTCGCCGCGTTGCAAAACCGCATTCCGCTCTTTCGAGCACTCTCTTTTCACACAAAAACGCGAAAGATTGATGGAGTGGCGAGACCGAAACTTGATGATGCTACACTTTGCTGCATCACGGCGTGCAGCCTCAGCGCCACTGTATACGATCAATTGTATGAATAACGTCCAACGACCCAGCTGACTGGCTGGGCCACGACGCTCGCTGCCTTTCTTGCGTCAATGCGGGAACCAAACCGCGCCAAGCCAGTGATCTGGACTCTGGTATCGACTTACACATGCAAGCTTGTGTGCTTTGCACACCACTCACACGGCTAACCCGGTCACCGCGTTCCGCAAACGACCGATTCACACAGGATCTGCCTTGCTTTCACGCAACTCCAGGGTGTGACTCACTCTTGGTGCAAATCACACATGTGCACAAGCACGAGGCGTCAAGAAAGGCGTTCAGCCACCGAATCAGCCACCGAACGCGACTCAGGGTCGACCTTGAACAGAGGTTGTCCACGGATGCAGCTTTGGAGCATTCACGGCGACAAAAGGCACCAGACGAATCAACGCTCAAGTCGCGCGCGAACCAACCAACCAACCAACCCGCCCTTCGTCGACGCACACTGTGATTGTCAATCCATGTCCACCTTCACACCGCAATTCTCAAGCGTCGTAGTTCTCGCCATCGGCACATAACGCAAGACTGCTGAGCTCCGATCGATGGCGTGCCTCTCCTTCGCCTTGTGAACTTTCAGATGTGTCTTCTCGATTCTTGATCGCGTCAGAGCCAGAGCTGGCGCTGGCGGAGGCGACACGACGCTTGGCCTGACCTGTGTGTTGGGAGTGATCCACTGTTCGCGATCGAGCAGGAATGCCCTTGTGAGACGAGCTTCGAGTAATGCGTGTTCAATCGCGCTTCGGTTTCCACACTCTGTGGCTGATTGCAGGGTTAAGTTGGCTGGGCCATTTCGCGTCGGAGAGATCCGGGTGCTGCTGCCAAGTCCTGTTGAGCAGGTCGCGAGGCAAGCTGTCGAAACGAACTGCACTCGTTCCGAGTCGCGGTATCAACTGGACCGGCGACCAAGTCCAGTTGACACGTCGTGGAAATCGACCACCTCAAGAGCAGAACGCGCACTCCTGTGTAAAACGAATGACGAATTTCGTCGAGTGGTGGCGTTGACACACAGACGCATGCGCGAGTGTCACGCACGCGACGACCAGTTAGTTGGTTCGTGGTAGCGAAGGCGTCAGGAAACCGTGAACCGCAAAAGTCATCTCCAATCGTCAATCCAGAACAAATAAAACCCAACGAAACGAAACACAATAATCCAGAATGTAGCCATCCATCGAATTTGCAATGACTGAGTTTGCCAACAAACCAAACCCAACTCCGAATGTCGAGTGACAAACCTACAGTACCAACCTACGACCGCTGACGCTTCGATGCCCGACCTGCCACTGCCACGCGCCGCTGCTGCTTGTGCTTTCGACTCCCACCGCCCCAGTCCGACTCGTCACTCGGGTCCTCCTCCTCTTCTTCTTCCTCTTCCTCCTCTTCTTCCTCCTCTTCCTCTTCATCGTCGTCGCGGGCGTCGCTGGCCGAATCCGCGCTCTCGCCATCGCCCTCCTCGTCCGACACGACGTGGCGACGTCGGCTCGCTGGCGCCTTTGCTTTCGCTTTTGCTGGCGCTTTCGCTTTCGCTTTCTGGCTCCGCTTGGTGCCCGTGGCTGGCGGCGCCTTCCGCTTACGCGCTGCTGCAGGGTCGGGTTTGCCGCCGCCGACCGCGTCCAACAAGAACTTGACAAAGTGCTCCTGGAGCTCTTTCACAATGTCACCAATGAAGCCGACCCACGTGTTGAACAGGACCGCGTTTGAGAGCGTCAAGTACAAGTCGTCCTGGGGCACACAAACAATAGAGAACGTCAGACGCTACCGTCTCGACCCACAACACCACCTCTCACCACACACACATCGGTGACGTACAAAGTACTCGGCAAAGTCCTGGTACTCGTCGTCAATCTTCTCCGCCATCGTGCCAAAGTCCATCGGGTTCGTGATGATGCTCCCGTACCCGGGTGCCTCTTCCTCCGTCACAGGGCTCGCAAACACGTTGTACACGTCGAGCTGACTGAGCGCTTCGTGGAAGTCACGCAGCACCTGCGGCAGGTCTTCGTCGCACTGCTGCTCAAACAACTCGCGCTGCGGTGTCGTGAGCATGTTCAGCAGGCCATCAAGGTCCACGAGCCCGTCCACCGCCGAGAGCGCGGCCGCCGACTTGGCGGCAGCGAGTACTCGCGGCTGCTGGCGCCGGCGCTTCAGTGCGCGGGTGGTTGGTGAGCCTCCTCCTCCACCACCACCACTGCTGCTGCTCCCACTGCTCGTGCGCGCTCGCGCTCCAGCGGCGCGTGGTGCTGCTGGAGACGGCTGAGTGTCCTGCTGCTTCCTGGCCGCACCTCGTGACGGTCGCTCTTTGGTCCCTGGCGAGTGCATCTGCTTGGAAATGACAGACAGCACGCTCTTGAGCTCGTCCGACTTGGAGCGAGGGCGACCAGTGGCACGACTGCGAGTCCTCGCATCAATCGTGCTCTCCTTCGGCGCATCATCTTCTTCTTCATCGTATTTGTCCTTGGCGTCGTCCGATCGACTCCCTTGCGCTTCTTCACGCAAGCTCCGGTTCGTGCGACCTCCAGGTGAAGCATGAAGATGCGTGACCGGCCCACCTCGCACAGGGCTCCGCGCTATCGGATTCCCAGACGCCGCCCCACCAGTAGAAGATGGCGCGGTCGGAGTCGCTGGCGGCAGCGCCTCTGCTGCTTGAGTTCCGGGCGTCGCTGGTGTCGCTGTGCTGAGCTGGTCGACAGGATCAGCGCCGTCGTCTTCTGCGAACCCTTCGACAAAGTCGTTCGGCGGGTAGCTGAACACACGACACTCGCCCTGCGGGTCCCAGTTCTCGCCACGCAGCAATGACGGGAAGTGGCGGAGCACTTGGGAAAGCAGAGCCGAGTAGATGCTGCGCGAGTTCTGTGCGATGCTGCTGGTCGGCACGTTGTACGTCTCGCAGTTGATGTACAGCAGCTGCGTGTCGGCGATGAACGCCTCCACTTGGCGGTAGTACCCGTGGCGTACGCGCTGCTGGATCTTCGTGAGATCAATCGGGTTCGCCACTGTGAGCACGTAGTCGAGGAAGCTGCTGTCGACCGGGTAGAGGAAGTCCCGCGAGATGCTCAAGTTCCGGATCGTGTCGAGTTCTTGGAGGAGCACATCCCGCTTCCCGCCACGCACAGTGCGCGACCGGAAGAGCGCGCACTCGCGACGCTCGTGCTCTGAACGCTGCTTCTCGAGCCGCCGTGGCGTCCCGACCACTGGCTCGATCTCCCACGGACTCACGTTTGTGTCCTCGAGGTCCTTGTCGTCCCAGTCCACCTGCACGCACTCCCACGGCGTCAAGACCCGCGCGTGGTCGCGGTCCGCAAACTGCGTGCGGAACCCGCGAATGACTCCCTGCGTCGAGCCGCCGCCAGTCTCGGAGCCGTGCTCGTCCATCTCGACAAGCGGCATCTCGACCCGCTCTCCGACTTGCCAGCTGCCGCGCACGCCGTTCTCGTACACGTGGTCGAGCACGAGGAAGTTCGCTACGTCGTGCGGGTGGTACAGGAACTGGAAGTGGAAGCGTTCGGACAACACAGCGCCGTCTGCGACTGGCTGCATCTGATTGTCGACGCTCGTGAAGCTCACGAACGGCGATCTATCCGGGTCAAAGAGCGCGCTTGTCGGCTCCAGTACTGGCGGCGCTGCTTCCTCTGCAGCCGACTTGCTCTCGTCCTCCTCCTCCTCGTCGTCTGTGCGGTCTGCGCTCGCGTGCACTGCTGCGCTTGGCACTGCGAGTACAGCGAGCGAGAGCTCGCACTTGATCGACTTGCACGTGCTCTGCTCCTCGAGCGTCGGGAACACGTACCGCACGCTCACGACGCGACACTTGAGGGCAAAGTACGGACGGAAACGTGCGACGAACAGCGGCTCGCGCTCGTGGAACACGCGCCGGTACACTTGGTGGCCCTGTGGGAAGTACGCGACGTAGTCCCCGGCCTGCGGCACGTACGACTGCGTGGTCGCGAGACTCCGCTGCTGGAGCCACTCGCGGTGGAACGTGTGGCCAAACCGACGCGTCACGGGGTCAAAGAACTCGTCGCCTCCGTGGTCGTTGCTCCGCTCGTGCTCCGACCGCATCGACTCGTGACTCGGACAGTAAAAATGCATCTGGTTCATCGACCACCCGCACTCGATCGCGCACTTCCAGTGGTACGACTTGGGACACGACGGCACCGTGCACCCGACGGTCGCACCGCGTTTCTTGCACTGGACGCACACGAGCGAGCGGCCGCGACGGATCTCTTTCGTCACGTTGTACCACCGGCCGCCGCGGTTAAAGCACAACGGTGACGCGATCGCGCATTGGTCGTGCACAAAGAGCCGCTGCGAACCGTTCATGAGCGGGTGGACGCCCATGCCGTCGCCTGGAAGCTTCAGGACCCCGCCGTCGTCGCCGCCGTGGCAGAACGCACACGGAATCAACGCCTCACCGCCGTCGTCCGGGACCGTGTTGTCTCTCGTAGTTCCGATCTGCTGGCGCTTCGCGTCGAGCATTTCATCGTACGTCACGGAACGGTCAAACTTGTCCAGTTGGTTGTCACCCATGAGGAACCCGTCGTTGGTCTCGACAACGACACCGTCATGGCTGTCCACTGAATCGTCTTGGTTGAGCGAATCGGGTCGAGGACCAGCTGAACTACTGCCTGTGGCTCCGTCGCCACTGTCCCCTCGATGGCCGAGCGCACGTCCGCTGCTCTGCGACTCGTTGTCGCTCTCAATCACATGCCGACGCCGAGCGAGAACCCCAGCTGAGTTCCGCGTGCGCCGTCTCGGAGCATCGTCGTCGTCGCCGTCAGCAGCGCCGTCCGCACCAGCTGCTGGAACCTCTTGCAGCCGTCGACCGCCACGCCGTGGGAAGCGAGCCGCAGTGGCGTCCGCAGCAGCGCGAGCACGTCGCCGTCTCCGGAACCGCGGCGACTCAAGCTCGCCATTGTCGCTCAGCAAGTCGTCTTCGTCCAAGTCGTCATCCTCGTCGTCGTCCTCGTCGTCCTCATCGTCGTCTTCCTCGTCGTCGTCGTCGTTAGTGTTGCGGTGGCGCGCTGGTTCTTGGAAGTCCTCGTCGCTATGGTCGTCCTCGCTCGAGATCTCAATGTTCAGAATCGACGTGTCACGCTCGTCCAACGACGCACTCGCTCGTCGCCGGGCGTTGGCGTTGTGGCGCCGCCGGAGCTCCGACAGCGCAACTGGAGCGCCGTTCAGACGGTACGACGACGGTGCAAGCATCCCCTGAGGCAGCATCTCGCCTCGCTCGACACGCCGAACGCTACCTGCGTCTGACCGTAGCACTGCGCTCGGGAACGACTCGCACTCGGCTCGGTCGTCCTGGGCGTGATACACGCGGCACTTGATCTCCGACTCAGTCGCCTGCTGGATGCGCAACCGCCGGTTCTCATTGGACTGGTCGGCTGTGAGCAGGGTCCCACGGGGCGCCAGATGTGGCGGTTGGTGGGCGTACTCAGTCTGGTAAATGTCGACAAGCGGACCAGGGTTCATCATGCTTGGAATCTGCTGCGTCTCACGGTCGAGCACGTTGAAGTTCCGGTCCGTAATGAGCGCAACGTAGTCGCTCTGGAAGTACTGCTGCACTGGCGTCGCAGCGTACTGCTCGCCTGAGCCTGTGCCAAAGATTAGGAGCCGCCCAATGCGGTCTGTGAAGCAAAAGCCGTTGCCGTTCGGGATGAAGCCGCCGTCCAACATCGGCACGAGCTCCGCGTCTGGCGAGACGTTCGTGAACGCTTTGAGCATTGTCCCAGTCGAGATATCCCAGAGAAAGATCCGGCCGTCGTACCCGGCCGTGACAATGATACGCCAGTCTGTCGGATGCACATCCATGACAAACACAGCGTTCGTGTGCCCGTTCTTCTGCTCCCGATCGGTCGCAGCAAGCGTCATGACGAGCTTGCCGCTCGTCGGATCCCACACACGCACACGCTGCTTCCAGACCGCATCGGGAGCGTGGGACTCGGGTTTCACACTGTGGAGCGTAATCAGCCGCCGGTCGTCACGCGTCCAGCTCAGCGTGTCGACTGCAGCAGCCGGCTTCTTGCGGGTCTGGACGCCGTACAAGCTCGCGAGCTGCTCGTCTTCGTCCGTCTCTTCCTCTGCAAACAGCACTCGGTGGTGCAGCTTCTTGTGCTTCTTGTCCCACTGCCAGATCCGCGTGGTGCCGTCCTTGATCGACGCGGTTGCGATCAGCGTCCCGTCGTGGCTGTATACAATGTTCGTGATCGGACCAGTGTGTCCTTGAAGCAACGCGACCGGCTCTTTCGCAGGCAGCGACAGGATGTCGACGTCGGGGATGGCCACGACAGGGACAGCGCCAGTCTGGGGAAGCTGTGGCAGCTGCGTTGGCGGGCGCGGGGGTGCTTGCGCTTGCGCTTGCGCTTCGTGCTCCACTGGTGGCAGTGGCAGCAGCGGAACAGCTGGAACAGCATTCAGAGCAGGCGGTACGACTGCTGTCGCAGCCTGTACGTCAATAGGCGGAACGCCGTCGTTACTCGCGTGCAGCTCTGCTGGTGCGACTGGTGCGACTGTAACGTCATCAGCAGTAAACGCTGCAGCTGTTGCTGTCACTGGTGCCTGTAGAGGTACCGCTACGTGAGCCACGACGCCCGGTAGCTGCTCGCCAAAAGGCAGCAGTGGCGCTGGAGCCACCACTTGCCCTGTCGCCTCTGCAACTGGTGCTGCTTCTTCCGCCCGCACAAGCACTGACGCTGGAGAGATCGGAGCAGCGGCCGCGATCGGCTGCTCCGCATCAGCTGGAAGCGGACCAGCCAAGGTCGGGTCGATCTGCAACTCACCCTCGTGCTGGTACTGCGACGCCGACACTGGCGCGTTCGAACTCGAGAAGACTGACACGTCCCACACGCGACCCACACCGTCCTGGCTTCCTGTGATGACGTACTTGCCGCACCGACTACGCACACGTCATGTCGTATCCGTCAGTATACGAGCGCCCAGCCGCCCCACTTTGTTCCAGCAAGTCTGCGAGGCACAGTCAGTACTGTAGTAGGTACCTGAAGCTCAGACAGAGCACCTTGCACGACCGCACACCCTGTCGGAGGGCCCCAGGAGTGAGCGAGAACACTGGGTGGAGACTCAGCAGAAACGCTTTCATCGCGTTGAGACGCTGCGCAGTCTGGAGCTTCGTCTCGGGTTCAGCGTCCGCTGAGCGACTTGGGATGTCCGGCAGCGTGTAGCAGAAGCACCGGCCGTCGTTCGACGCCGTCACGACCACGTTCTTGGTCGGGTGGAACCGCACCGCGTTGACGCCGTTCGAGTGGCCGAGCAGCACCGCCACGGGCGCGCCCGTGCTTAGCTCCCACACGCGCACCGTCTTGTCGTCCGACGACGACGCTAGGAGCGTATTCGAGCTGTTCACCGCCAGGTCCGTGATGTTCCCAACGTGGCCGCGTAGCGTAAACAGTAGGTCGCCGTTCGCAAGGGACCAGATCTTGACGAGTCTGTTCCGATAGACAGGCGACATGGGCTATTAGTATCCGATACACAAGGAGGACAGGGAGGAGAGGATAGGAGAACGCACCTGTCGTCTGCGCCAGTGATCACAAACCGCCCCGTCTTGTCGTACGTGAGGCAGAACGCGCGGATCTGCAGGTGGCCACAGAGCGTCTTGAGGCGACGCATGCGGCTGTAGACGAACGGCGGCGGGAGCGACCCAGCGGCGGCCGGACGGACCTGGCGCCGCATCACGAGCGAGCTCTGGTTCCGTCCAGTACGCGCTGAGCTCTGGAAGAGTGCGGCTCGCGTCGCTGTCGCCATCAACCCACGCATCTTGGCGTCGATCGCACGCTGCGTCTGCTTGAGCTGAAGCAGCTGGCGCAGTGCACGGACGTCAGCAGCCAGCGTCGTGAGCTTTTCGGCCGGTTGCGGCGTCTTCTCGTCCATTAGCAGCTCTGTGCGTACACTGGGCGGCAAGTCGTCGACGCTCGCAGCGTCCGTGTACGCGCGCAGCCGCTCGTATTTGTGGACAACGCGCTCAACGACCTTTTGCGTACGCAGGTTCGTGCGCAGCGTGAACAAGAGCCCAACCAGTTCCTTGGCGAGCGCTTTGCGTTCGTCCAGCGGGAGCTGCAGCCGCTGGCTCGCGAGTCGCGACTTGAGCAGCAACGACCGCGGAGCAGTCGCGTCGCTACTCGTTCTAGAGCCTCGCGGTGTCGTTGGGCGGCTCCTTGCAGTCGGCGACGGCGCTTTCGCTGACACAGCGCTCTTCAGGAGCCCGAGCAAGTGCGTCGGCGCAATGTCGCGGTGGCGCAAGCGAAAGTCCGTGAACGTGGCTGGACGCGCGTCGCCGCGCCAGTTGACTGTCTGCTTGAGCAGTTTGTGCTCGGCCAGCTCTTCCACGAGCGCATCAGCGGCTTTGGCGCACTTTGTGTGACGCTTGAGGAAGTCTGCGATGAGGAAGAGGACCTCGGCTTCATCCACGTCGCTCTCGCCTTCCGCTGCGTTTGTCGCGAGTGGCGCTGCAGCTGATGCTGTGCTATCAGCAGCAGCCAGCGGCTGTGGCGCTTCCTCTTGCGTGTCGGCGTCTACTTGCATCACTCGCTCCCCAGTCACCTTGTGGGCCACAAGCGTGCTCGCTCCTGCTGTGTGTGCGCTGCTCGCTCGTCAGTCCGAAGCTCGCGTTTTGGGGCAGTGCCTTCCTTCATTTAGCCAACAGAATTGAGAGAGTGAAGAAAACAAGGGAACAGACTACCTTGTTTCCTTCACTGCGGCAAGCTAAACAGCAATTGCAGTTTCCCGCGTTTTTATCGGATTCCCGCAAAGGTGCGAATCGTACTTGAGCGGCGAGATTCCTCAAAGGGTTCGGTTCAACTCCCAGACGTCAAACGTGGAAGATGCTGCGCGCATCGACGACAACCGCACGGCTCAGTAATGCCGGCGTGCTGCCCGTGCTGCACGACGACGCTGCTGCCACAGCTGTCACTGCTAGCTCCGCTGGTGCCACTGCCACGGCTGGCGAGATTGGCGGCGCCGATGCGCCAGCACCAACAGATGACGACGAGGCGGCACGTTTGAACGCCACGTACCTCTGGTTGCTCGTGCTCGCAGCCACCGCCGAGTGCGTGACGACGTGCGTATGGCCGCAGTGGCGCGGGCTGCGCGTAAACGTCGGCGCTACAGCGCTCAACATCGTTGGCCCGTTTCTGGACGGACTCTCGTACGGCGTCGAGGCGTTGCCGAAGCGAGGAGCTCCGTCCGTCGCTTGTCTGCAGTTCCGCTCCGCATTTCTCGGGTGCGTTGGGGTTCTTGGTCGTATGTGGGCGTTTGCAGCTGTTTTAACACTGCCGTCGACTGTATGGACAGCGTGTTCACGTCGTTCCCGTTCATGGTGGACCACGCGGGCGACCTCAGTGCGCGCAGTGCCGTGCTCGGGCCGCTGTACATCTGCGGCTCCGTAGTCGCTGCGTGCGCCGCGTTCCACGCCGGCTGCAGCGTTGTGCAGCCGCTCACGACGTCCCGTGCAGTTGCTCGCCCTATGCGTGTGTTCGTGCGCTCGCAGCGGCTGCCGTCGCTGCTGACGGGCGTGACACTTTTCATAGCTGCGACGACGTTTGCAGCTGCGCTTGGCCCGAAAGGCTTTGTCCGGTGCGTTCTGTGGTCTTAGGTGATATCCGAGCCTGTCGTGTACCACGAACTAACCCGTGTAGCTGCTGGTATATGTGTTTGATTGGCTCTATGTGCTCACCAGTGACCCGAAAGACCCACAGTTCATCGGTGCGCTGCGTGTCGCAGACGGCGAAGAGCTCTTTCTCGGTATCTTCATGTCCTGTAGCGCTGTCCTGCTCTCGGCGTTCATTTGCGACCGCCTTGCGCCACAACTGAAGCGGGACGCCGAAGTCGTCGACCGGGGCTCGCTGGCGTGCAACACCATTGCGTGCGTGCTCGTGTGCCTCGCGTACGAAGCCAGCAAGCTGTCGCCGCACGCTGTCAAGAACAACCTCCTCGTGCTCAAGTTCGTGTCGTCGTTCTGCGGCTCGATCTCTTGCTTCTCGGCCGCGATCAGCCACATGATGGTGCGAGTGGGACGATGGGTCCAAACGCTTTATGCTCATTCATGGGGGCAGTTGACACACACTTACAACTGATGTTGCTGCTCTCTCACTTTCTCTCCACTTGTAGCGGCGCTGGCAGGCGGGAGACCAGCAAGGCGCGCTCTGGAACCTCTTGCTGCACCTTGTCGTCGCGTTTCTCTTCGTCCCGTTCCTCAGCAAGCACGAGAGCAACAGGTGACACACGACACATACATATGTCGTTGCTTCCGTACGCGTGGTTTCTGGCTGGTTGGTTGATTGGTTCGCTTGTTCCGGCCGCACGCATTACGAAGACTACGATGACGACAACGACAACAACAGGTGAAGAAAAGGAACGTGACCAACCGACTGCCGACTCGTTCGTTCGGTTCGTGCTCCAGACTCCTCCCAACACCTCACGCTCAGATTAACAGCATGCCTTCGATCGGCGCTGCGCCGTTCACGCCCTCGGCGTCCATCTTGTCGACCACACGAGCGGCCAAGCGCAGGAGCGAGCGCAAGTCCGAGCCTTTGACTTTGTCGCGCGGCGCGACATCGCCAAGCGAGAGTGAGCCGACGACGACACCGTCGCGGGTCACGAGCGGCAGGCCAATGTAGAAGCGGATGTTGAGCTGCGCGACGAGCGGGTTGCGCACAAAGCGGTCGTCGCGATGCGTGTCGAGGATCACGAACGGGTCCGGCGACATGATCACGTGCGCCTCGAGCGCCACGTCGCGCGGGAGCTGGTCGCCTGCGAGGCCCACGGACGTGACGAGCAGACACGTGGACGCTGTGATGACGGCGACCGTGGCCACGGGACAGCTGATGCTCGTGCGTGCGAGGTCGAGCAGCTCCTTGAGCGTGGACTTGGCGTACTGCTGCGACAGGTTGAGCGTGCGGATGCGCCGGAGCCGCTCGTCTTCCGATGCCGGGATCGGCGCGTCCGGCCACGACGCTCCCTTCGCGAACGTCAGCGGGTACGCGTACGACGTGTTCGCGAGCACATCGTCTTCGTCGCGGTCTTCTACGATCGACGACACGACTGGTTTGATGCGCAGACTCGCGAGCGCGGCACTGGCGTCCGCGTCGGCGCTGAGGTCGTCGAACGAGTGCGTCGAGCTGCTGAACGACTCGACACTGCTCTGGTAGGACGTGCGCGAGCGCTCGAGGTCGCGGCTCGAGCTCCACGACTCCTTGCTCGTGTTGCTGTCTCGCGTTTGATTCCGGTGCGCGTGATGACTCTGCAGCAGCCGACTCGTGCTGCTCGAGAAGCTCCGGTCGCTGAGGCTACTGCTGCTGAGGCTGCTGCTGGTGTGGCCGGGCTGCTTCTTCCCCATGCTCGTGCCCCAGAGCGAACTCGTGACTTCGCCGTTGAGGCACGAAAGACACACGCGCACACCGGACGAGTGCCGTCCACGCGTGTCGCGACGCACAGACGAGCACTTGGAGCACACGGACGTGCCGCAGATGCGACAGTGGTGCGCACGCTTCATGAGCGTGAACGACGACGTGCAGAGCGCGCACTTGTCGCGCGCGTCCCACTTGGCCTTGTCGACGAGCTGGTTGCGGCGGATGCGCAGTCCGACGAGCGCGCTCGGCAGCAGCCGCACGGACGCCGCCATGCGCAGCAGCCACGTGCGCTCAGTTTGCAGCGTCGCTGCGTCGAGAGGCGCAGTGATGAAGAACGACACACGGGTCGCGGTCGTCTCGTCCGAGCTCTCGACCACGAAGCCGCAGTGCTTGAAGCGGTGGCGCTGCATGGTCGCAGCGCCAAAGAGCGGCCGACAGCTCGGGATCTCGATCGACTCCCACACGGACGCGCCGTACGCGACCTGGTTGGTGCGAACAGACGAAGACGACGACGACGACGACGACAAGGCAACCGGGTCGTCGGCTGGGAATGTCTGGTTGAAGCGCATGAAGAGGAAGTCGCGCAGCGGCTGCTGCGGGTTCACGTCCTTGAGCGCGAGCCACTGGAAGAGCATCGTGGTCGACAGCGGCTGCTGTGCCTGCTGCTGTGGCTCTGTTGGCTGCTTGTGCCGGTCGACGTAGTGGAGCACCGCATTGTCGCCGTACTGTGCTGCGAACATGTCGGTGAGAAAGTCTTGGACGTCGCTACTGGTCGAGCCAGAGAGGAGATCCATGACCTCGCTGCAGCTGCTGCTCTGTAGCAAGAGCACGCCTTTCATCACGAGGAGCTTCTCGCGCTCGTGCTGCTGTTCGTACACGCGGTAGTTCTCCTTCTCTTGCATGAGCCGCCACGGCGCAGCCTCGTAGTCGCTACTCGCACTCGACGACGTTGCGCTCCGAGTGGACGCGAGTGCGTTGCCGCCACCGTCGTCGTCGTCGCTGACCCACCGGATGAGACGGCGCACACGGCGCTCACCGACCTCTTCGAGCTTGAGCTCAAGCTCGTGGGAGAGTGTTTCACGCACCCGGTAGTGCCCTGCGATCTGTTCGCCGTAGCCGCGCGACGAGACGTCCGCCGACACGCCGGTCGTGCTCATCGCTGCTGGTCTGTTCATGTTCATCGTGGCTGCGAGTGCGGTGCTGCGTGCTGCTGGTGTGTGACGAGGGGCGAGTGAGGGACTGGAAGAGGAGGAGATGCGGGCGTCCTGATGCACCACGAACTGATCGTCAAGTTGGTGTTGGCTCCCCCAGATGCCAGGTGAGGTATAAGCTGACGACGCAGATGGCAGCGCCAGTTGTCGCGCTCCTCTGTTGCTACTGAACGAGGTTCTCGCTCTCTCTCTCTCTCTCTCGCGCTCTCTCGCTCTCTCGCTTGCTCTCTTACTGTCTCGTGCGTCCCGCTCGCTCGAGTTCGTGAGCAGAAGCAGGTGAAAGCGCGAGTGCCATGGTCTTGGAGGTCTCTCCGCCAAAAAGACCCGAGACACGGTCAAAAGTCGAGGCGTTGCCAATCATCAATCGAGTGCCCATCCCCCTTCGAAGGGCTCTTTTTCGGCTGAACTCTGACCGTCACAGACACCTCACACACTTTTCAGCGCACTCGACACTTGACACTGTGGGCATTCCTGACTCAAACACTATGGTTCGCGGATTACTGGTGCGCGGCGAGTAAATTCGTTCGCTACATGGAAGCGCCTTGAGAAGAAGTCGCGGTGAGCCGCTAAGGAACTGCTTCCTCTTCATCTCTCGCTTTCATTTCTATCGATCAATTGATCGCCGCAAACCCGTGATGGCGGCGGTGTCAGGTCATCCCCCGTTCCACTGACGTCCTGGACCCGGAACTCAGGAACTACAGGAACTACAGGGCCTGGAGTACAGCCACACGGGCTCAGTTGGAAACCTGCCATTTGTGTGGAGCACTCAACAGGTCGCCACGCGAACTCGCCCACGCCAGGAGCAACACATACTTTGCTGCTCTGATCGCTTGCGATCGCGACGACGGAGCCAATCAAGCATCACAGCAATGAGCTCGTTCTCGTCGAGCCGCGGGACGGACCAAGCGAGGAAGGAAGGGAGAGAACAAGGATTCTTTTTCTGCTGGTGCTCGGTCTGAGATGAGAGAACCGTTGATGCTGAGACGTCATTCTCCTTGGCGGTGCCCACTTGTGAGCGTGTGTGCGTGTTCGCTCACGCAATGCTGGCAGAGTCAGCAGCAGGAGACGAAGCGGCAATGACGCGAGCGGCAGCAAGACGGGCAGCAACCAAGTGCAAAGTCGCTCACTCACTCTCGGCATCAAAACGTTTACACAAGCAGCGCTTCCTTCGCGTGACTTTTGTTGCACACACGCCACCGTCCGGTTGGCAAACACTTGGAACTCTTGAGCAGAGCACGGCCAAGCGCTTGCGACTGGTCTCGTCCGCGCTGTGAAACACGAATGAATGAAGCCCTCAGCAAGAGTGCTTGTTTCCCAGGTGCCTCGAAAAAGGGGCAAGCGAGTCTGAAGCACGTTTGAAGCTTACACGCTAGTAGCGAATCCAGCATTGGCTTGTAAGAGCGCCAAAAGGCGCGCCTCATCAAGATCGGATCCACTCGCACAAAATCCTCGCACTGCTTGCTGACTTCGCTCATGTCAAGCTCCACGATAGATGACGACGACCCGCGTGGCGTTGAGCACCGGCTTCTGGCGCTCGTGCGCTCGTGGGGGCTCTCGCGCTTCAGCGAACACGTGGCCGCACAGTGGCTCACGCGCACGCTCGCCTCCTCTTCCACTGCTTCCATTTTAGCCAACGGCGCGGCGTGTCCTTCTTCCGCGAAGGACGCGGACGCACTCGCGCGGCTGCGAGCGTGGCTGCTGCTCCAGTTAAACGGACAGCGGCAGCCACTGGGCGTGCCGCCTTGGCAGCGCGGGTGTCCGGAGCTACTGCCGCTGCTGCGTGCGCAACCGACGTGGGACCCTGCGAGCCTGCCCTGTGTCGCGGCGCTCGAGCGCGCGTTCCCCGCCATCAAACGCGAGCTCTTGGCGCTCCGGAGCCAACCCCGCGGCTTCCAACCGTACCGTGCGCCGTCGTGGGCGAGCGATCTGAGCGTGCGTCATGTTTGCGTGTGTGCCATTGCTGTCTGTGGTGCTGGCTGCAAGCGACACTGAGTTGATCGATCGATCGTGTGCCCCTCCCACACGCACACCCACCAGGCAAAGGACGGGCTCGGGTCGCTTGGTCACGACACGGGCGACTGGAACGTCTTCTACCTCTTCCTGCACAACGTGGACTTTGCAGCGAACCGTGCATTGTGTCCCGAGACAGTCACAGCCATCACTGCGATCGACGCGCACTACGACCACGCGTTCTTCTCAGCGCTTGCTCCCGGGACGCACATCCCGCGACACCACGGCCCGACCAACAAGAAACTGCGGTGCCACTTGCCGCTTATAGTGCCGCCCCACGGCGCGTGCCGCCTGCGGGTCGGCGACCGCGTCGTCGCTGTGCGCGAAGGCGAGTGCTTTGTCTTTGACGACTCGTTCGAGCACGAGGCGTGGAACGACGACAGTGCACACAGCCGCGTTGTGCTCGTCGTCGACGTGTGGCACCCGGACTTAAGTGCGCAAGAGCGCAAGTTCCTCGCCTTCCTACGGAACGCGCAGCTGCGTGTGGCCAAGCAGCACAGCGAGCAGACGCCCGACGACTTCTACGCGATCCTCCGGGAGACCTCGCGTCCCGAGTTCGCGGCGGACGACGCGGTCTGGAGCTGAGCCACGACGGTTCTCTTGAAAGCCAAAGCGGACGACGCTTTCCACAGTGTATCCCCACTTCCCAACACGCGGCTTCTTCCTGTCCCTCTCTCCCTACAGACTCTCGCTCTTTCTCTCATACGTTGTCAGCACCGTCGCTCGGACGAAGTCGCTCTCCGTCTCGGTGCCGTCGTCGTCGTCCACAAATGCGAACATGACTCGGCGAGCCGGTCGCTTCTGCAACGCCACAGCCCCAGCTGCTGCGGTCGGAGGAGCCGGGGCGTCGGCGCTCGCATCCGCAAGCGGCATCTCTTCATCTTCGTCTTCGTCCGTCAGGACGATCGGATCTGCGAGCGTCCCGAGTCGAGAAGCTGGCGGTGCTGTCTGTGACGGCGGCGAACGCTCGCGTTTCACAGACCCGCTGGTTCTAGCAGCACGTGAGCGAGATCGCGGCGTCTGAGGAGCAGGAGAGGCGCTGTTGCTGCGATCGGAGTTGCTCCTTGGGCTGTCGTGGCTGCTCGCAGACGACTCGGTCTTCAGTGGCGCCTCTGCTTTCACACTTACACGAGGCTCCTGTGGCGGCTGCTCAGACTGTGGCTCGCGCTCCGACTTTACGGGCACCGACATCGCAGTCGCAGGCGGCGCCGGAGGACTCAGTGGCGCCGGATCGCCACTGCGCTCGCCGACTTCCGCTTTCACGCGCGGCTGCGGCTGCGAAGCTGGCGAGCTGGGAGCTGGCGGTGTGTCGACCCGGCTTGGCGGGACCGATACGCTCGTCGCCTTCGTCTTCGACTTCGACTTCTTGGAAGTTCGAGCCTTCTTTCTCTGACGACGTTCGCCGCTAGCGTCCGAGTCGTCGGCCGACCTCGTGTTGCTAATCGCAGCAGTAGCAGCAGCCCTGGTCGCTACGTCAGCACTGGCATCGACAGGCTCACGAGCGCTCAACGCTGGTACGTTCGTGCGAGCTTCTGTCTTCACGACGGCAGCAGACGCCTTCCTGACTCCGTCCACATGGGTGCGGTCGCTGGCGTACGTTGTCGTCGACCTAGTTGCTGTGGCTGCAACAGTAGCATTGCTGCTACCAGCAGACAAAGAAGACCCACTCTCGGTAGTCGTCGCCTCGGGAGGCACCGTCACGAGCTCGCCCGTGCTCGTCTTGTACGCCGCCATCCGGTGCGAGCCTCGCCGCAACACCGTCCCCTGCTCATCCTCGACGTAGAACCGCACGTGGCCAGGCTCGGCCGCCACGTCGTCGCCGAGAAGACGAATGTTCTGGAGCACGTAGTAGAGCTGCCGCTGGAGCCGCGTCGCCTTGTTTTCGTTCGTGTCGTTGTCCATCGCTGCTGGTGCCATAGCCGCTGCGTGCGTCCCGAGTTTCGCCTTCTGATGGCGCTTCTTGCTCTTCTTCTGCGGCTGGAACCGACCTTTCAGCGAGCCAACGCGGGTCGGCTGAGGCAACGACGCCCCCTGCTCCTCGTTGCGACTGAGCACTGACTGCTCCTCGGCTTCAATCGCCTTTAACCGCCGCTCCTGTCGCTTGAGGATCTGCTCGTTCATGCGCAGCAGCACGCCCTCGATCGTGTCGCGCATCACGAGCTGCTCCACGACGACTGGCTGCCGCGCTCCCATACGGTGAGCGCGACTCACGACCTGCTTCTCGAGCGACTTGTCCCAGATCTCTTCCAGCAAGAACATGTGCGTGACAAACGACAAGTCCAAGCCGTGGGACCCGACTTCCGTCAGCAGGAGCACGTTCATCGACGGGTCCTCTCGGAACGACCGCAAGTGCTTCTTCCGGTGCGCTGCCGAGACGCCAGTGATAAAGTCTGCGGTCGGGATCCCTTGCTGCGCGAACGCGACCTTGAGCTCCCAAATGTGCGACGAAAACTGCGAGAACACGATCGCTTTGACGTGGCGAGAAGCGTTCGCGGCTCGGTTCGCAGTGCTCGCTTCCACGTAGTTGCGCGCGTACTCAACCTTTAGCTCCTTCACGCGTGCGACGACGTAGAGCGCTTTGCTCGCTTCGATAATGTCAAAGTCGCGAAGAAAGTTGATCGCCAAGCGCGGCTGGGGCGCGCGCGTCGTGCCGCCAGTACGCTGCTGCTCTTGCCACGCTCGCAGCGACTCGCGCCGCTCAGCTTCTCGACGCAAGTCGCGCACGCGGGCAGCGCCATTCGAAGAGTTCAGGTCCTCCATCGGTCCGCCGCCAGCCGCAGTGAACTCGAAGCCTGGCTGGAGCTCCTGGAACACTTCAAAGTCGAACCCGACATTGCAAACTGAGCAGCGTGCGCCGACCGCTTCCATACAGTCTTCCACGCAGTCGACGCAGCAGAGATGTCCGCACGGGATAAGCAGGAGCAGCCGGACGTTGCGGCGACACTTCTCGCACATGGTGCACTCGGCGTTCTGTCGCGCACGGTGGAGGTACTGGATCACAGCCGGACGGCGGTCCTCCTCCATCTTGATCTTCACCATCATGTTGATCGTGTCGAGCAGGTCTTTGTCCGCCAACAGCGCTGTCATCTTCATCCCCCCGCACGTCGCGATGCGCAAGTTCCGCACGACTTGCATCGCGTACTTGCGGTTGTTTGGGTTCAAGAGACTGTCGGGATGCAGCCGCCCGGGCGTCTTTGGATCGTACTTTGTCACCACGAGGTTTGACCGCACGCTCGCTGTCACGGCGTTGTACATCTCGTGCTCTGCCGGCGTCGGGTCAATGAACACTGTGCGCCGGATCGGATCAGGGAGAATGTCGCGGATCGACGCCTTCGTGTGCCGCATCATGATCCGGCTGAGCAAGTGCTGGACGCGCACGAATGCGATCGGTTCGTTCTTTTCAAACGGCCGCGCAACGGCTTTAAGCCACGCTTTGCCGTCCGGGTGCCCGTACGGCGCGTCTTTGAGAAACACGAGGAGGCCGTGCATGTTCCGGAGATCGGCTGACTGCATTGTGTTCGGAGTCGGCGTGCCAGTCATGACCCAGCGCTTGTCGGCTGAAAAGACGCGGGCCATGCGCATCTGGCTGTTTTCTGACGTGCCACCGAGCTTATGGCCTTCGTCTACAACGACGCGGACCCAGTGCACACGCAGCAACGGCGACACTTCGCCGCGCGCGGACCCGTCGACAAACCGCATCTGGTCTTCAAACCCGTACCGCTCCGGTGCGCGGTCTTCCAACGCCGACGTCGGGCGATTAAACTTCCACTCGCGCGCGAGCCGCTCAAGCGACGTAATCACGACATCGTACTGCGCGAGCTCCGCGCTCGTGAGCAGCGCCTTCCCGTTGTCGACAAACACTTTGAGCGCCCCTGGCTCGACGTGCGTTTCAATCTGGAACTGCCAGTGCTCCACGAGCGGCGCGGGGACGACAATGAGCGACGCGATCGACTCGATCAGTTCGCGCGGCTGCACTGTGCGTCCTCTCGCACCGGCCGAGCGCAGCCGGCCGTGCAGCTCGTGCTGGAACGGATTCTCGTCTCTCGCGTCCGCGTCAGTAGGCGCGCGCGAGCGCTGGCCTTTCGTGCGCAGCAGCAGTGCGAGCATCGTGATAGTCTTCCCTAGGCCCGGTTCGTCGCAAAAGAGCCCACCCCGACAGTCCTGCACTGCTGGGACAACCTGCTTGACGAGCTTGCCGTCGACCAAGTCGATCGTCAGCACTGGTTCGCGCTGTGGCATCGGTGGGAACAGGAACGGATGCGGCAGTGGCGCCGAGTGCGCGGACGCCGGCGCTTCTCGGTAAAGCAGGAACTTGAGCGCTTTCTGCTGGTGGCGGTAGAGCATGAGGTTCAAGCCTGGCACGACTTCGTACGCGAGGTGCTGGAAGAGCGAGCAGACGCTGCTGAGCGCTGCGAGGTCGCGTGCGTTCATGAGACACACAAGCGTCTGGAGCGCGACGATCGGGAGGTCGGTTACGATCACATGACGGGTCGCGCGCGTCATGCGCTCAGCGTACGTGCGGTCGTCTCGGATCGCCATCTGGTCGAGCACAGTCGGGGACGTGAGCGTGCGGAAGACGTCGCTGAGAAAGAGCGTCGTAGAGCTCACGCCCGGCAAGTGTCCGTCCCGTTCGTGGAGGTTGCAGCCGACAACGTGGCACGTGCTCTCGCGCGCTTTCTTGAGCGCGTCATCGCTCAGCTGCTGCTGCTGACGCGCCAAAGCGGCAGCGGCAGCGTCGACGCGCGTGTAGCTCGCGACCGAGAGGATCGCCGGCTGCAAGTGGCTGAGTAGAAACTCAAAGTCGTGGAGGCTCCCAGTGTGGCGGCCAGCGTCTTCGTGCAGCTGCACGGCAAGCTGCAGCGTCGCGACGCCTGCCGTCACCACGTACGCAGCGTCGACACGTAGTATGCGCTGCTCGATGAGTACGAGCAGTCCGCGCACCAGCTGCGCGAAGCGGCAGTTACGACACCCGTCGCTCGCGAGCCCAGCGCATACGAGCTCTTTCTCGAGCGGCGCCTGCGCGTTGCGTGCGCTGCCGCCGCTTGCGACATGTGGGAAGACGAGCTGAATCAAGCCGGCAGCTGTGCGGCGGAACGTGGCGGGAAAGTGGGAGCTGGTGGGACTGTTGCTGTTGCTACTATTGCTACTGGAGGTGTGGCGGGTAGAGGGACTCGCGAGCCGCGCGAGCTCGGGGTAGAGCGGCGCGAGCACGACGAGTGTGTGCTGGAACGGCAGTTGCGCCGCCGGAGAAGGAGGAGGTCGCGGGCTGTCATCGCTGCTGCTGTCGTCATCCGACGACGACGACACGTCGATCACAAGCCGCGGCACCATGCTCCAGGACTGCCACTTTCACTCCAACAAGGTAGTTGTGCCCGTCTTCGCCGGGCATGAAGTAACCAATTTACAAAAGTGATCGCAGAAGAATCATATATTCAGCCTCTTAAGCAAGCGACTGACTTGCAAATGTAATATGCACTAACGGAGTACACTTGGGTAC
>JAASFJ010000256.1:0-30200 GCA_023333755.1 Globisporangium uncinulatum
CTGAATATATGATTCTTCTGCGATCACTTTTGTAAATTGGTTACTTCATGCCTGGCGAAGACGAGCACAACTACCTTGTGTCTGGAAGAAGTGAACCCTCGAGTATGCGGTCGAAAATGCTAACTTCACCAGTCCTTTGTCGATTGGGATTAAACTTGCAGGGCATGTTCAACAGTGTGTTTGATGAAACTCATCAAAGTTTCATTGGCAGATCGTCATGGTTGTTGAGATATCTAGCGCCATCAAATCTTCTTTAGTCATGAGTTCCGTTTTTCTGACAAGGTGGACACTGGACAGATAATGTGATTTAATGGCACATCTTCCGATCAGGGCCACTATTTGGGTGTCTTGAAGTTTGTATGTAGAGTCCGATTAGGGTACACTTTCAGTCCGATCATAACCTAGAGGTACGCATGGGTAACTATGCAAGTGAGTCACCCGGCCCCAACGGCTGGATTAGGGTTTTAGTGGGCATCCCCGGCCCGCAGGCCCGGATTAGGGTTTGTACCCTATTTTAAGGTTAGGTTTAGGATTCGGCAGTGTATAATTTAGGAAGGAGTGATCGGACTCTTCCAGTTAAAGAATTTCCGCCGAGAAGCTATTTCTAGATACTTTATTCAAGTCAATTTCTAGGGGTTCACTATGGCTATAATCTTAAATATCAAAAAATATGGATCGTATTTTCAAATAAATGTCAACCTTTTGACGGTGCCACCATGAGCTCGCGAATGCTCTAATCAACAAATTCTCGAGTGTACATCCTCACTTTTGCATGGTCGTTCGAGTGGTCAATTTTTGCGGCGACGAGAGAACAGACCGGTGACGGTCTAGAACACAGCATAAAATGACCCGAAAATGGGTCCCTTCTTACAGACATTGATGATTAACACCCAGTTTCTGAGTTAACCAGGCCAAACGCGATCAGACCCCACACACAAACTTCATTTATATGAATCCAATCGAGCCCAAACTTTGTATGTGCATGCACCAGTACAACACATGAACAACTGTGCTGTTTGCAACCTCTGGTACGGCGTCTGTTTGACGCTATTCAGTTTTATCCGAAAATGTTAAAAAGTGATCTTGTTAAAAATACGCGTTTTTGACCACCCCACGTGAGGCCATTGGAAGCATTAGTCGCAACTGCTATTGCCGATCACACCCCTGATTTGACAGGTCAACGATGAGCTTAGTCACACTATTAAAGTCGGTCGGTGTCATGCATCACGCGTTTCGTGATAGACCTAATTTGTACCGTCAAAATATACTTCAGACAATATACTGATTTGTCTAAGTGAAAAGTCCAATATTACAGAATATTTAGACAATTCAACGTAAAAAAGACAATATTGTCGCATTGTGTCGATTCGGATCGTTCGAGTCTGAGTTTGATTGTCAAATCGCAAATTGTAAATTCCAAAGACGATGACCTCGTCGAGCAGAAGCCGTCGAGACACTTTTTTGGTTGACGGATAACGTAGCGAGTACTTATCCAATGCGAGTCGCACCAACAGCATCCTGATCACGCCGTAAGAGCTATCTGAACATGTCCTTTGGTAGTCATGAATCCTCGTCGTCTTGATTTTATTTTTTCACATTTCTGCATTTTACTCAAAATTCGGCCTGGTTGACTCAGAGACTGGGTGTCCAAAAAAGATATTTAAAATATTGAGGGATTCTTCCCGATACTAAAAATATTAAAATATTGTAAATTTATGTTGATATAAAAACATTTGGTACTCCATTTGTAATTTAGCAAATACTGATATCATAGCATTTACTAAATACTGTGGTATCAGACTATCTCCAATGTTGTATTTTATCTCCAAAAGTATCACGGGTCGTGATTCACGACACGAGCACCACGTATTTTCGTCCAAAGACTCAAGTCGGATGCCGATTACCATGGCCGTCGCGCAGGTACGTGCTTCGCACTTCCTGTTCGATCCGAGCGTCCTTACTCGCTCGCTTCTCTGCCTCACTTTTCCGCTCGCCACTCGCTAGTCGCTCGATGCCGATCTGCAGCACGAGCTGCGTCTGCACTTCCTCGACAGCCCTGCTGAGCGTGCGAGCCTTGCCATCCTCACCGCCGTCGGCGTCGCTGTCGCGCGCGTCGACGTCTCTGCTGCTGATGCGCTGTCCAGTGCCGACGCCGTGGACGTCGCGACGGACGCAGAGCTGCTCGCGGAGCACTCGCACCCGCCTGGTGCAGTCGCGTACACGGTCGTGCGCGGTCGCGTGCTGCTGGACGTGCGCGACGAAGGCGACAGCTGGGTCCGTGTGCTACTGGCTCCAGGCGTGCTTGTGACGCTCGACAACCACGTGCTGCGCCGTTTTGTTGTGGACGTGACGTTCACTGGCGTCCTGGCGGTCGTGGAGCGTGGGCGGTGTGCGCTCCTGCCGCGGTTCGCGAAGGCGTCGGACGCGGTCTCAGTCGTCAAGTATCACGGGTACCGGGAGCTCATCTGCGCACTCTGCCGGCAGTTCTATGACGCCGGGTGGGTCACGGGCACTGGTGGCAGCATCAGCATCCGCTTTGGGAACCGGATCTACATGACGCCGTCGGGGGTGCAGAAGGAGCGGCTCGAGCCGGACGAACTCTACTTGCTCGACATGGCCGGCGAAGTCCTGGACGCGCCACGGCCAAAACCAGGGCAGGCCAAGTACCCAAAGCTCTCGGACTGCTCGCCGCTCTTTCTGCACGCGTACCGGCTCCGGGACGCGGGTGCCGTGCTCCACAGCCACGGGCTCACGTGCAACCTCATTACAGCGCTCTGCGACGGCAAGAGCGAGTTCCGCATGACGCACCAGGAGATGATCAAGGGGCTCGCCGGCCACGGGTACCACGACGAGCTCGTCGTCCCGATCATTGAGAACACGGCGAGAGAGTCGGAGCTCGCGGACGCGCTCGCAGCTGCGATCGTTGCGTACCCGTTAACGTCCGCGGTGCTCGTGCGTCGCCACGGTATCTACGTCTGGGGGGACTCGTGGGAGGCCGCGAAGCGCCACAGCGAGTGCCTCCACTACCTCTTTGAAGCTGCGCTCGCGATGCACAAGCTCCAGATCGACTACACAGTGCCACCACCGCCACCCGTGCTCGTGACGCCCGACAGCGACGCTGGCACTCTGCGGAATGGGAAGCGTGCGCGTACAGAGGACACGGCGGTGGAACCGAGTGTCGCGGAGCGGCACAAGTACGTGCTGCTGGACATTGAGGGCACAACGACGCCAATCACGTTCGTGCACGACGTGCTCTTCCCGTTCGCGACGGCCAACGCTGAGGCGTTTTTGGAGAAGACGTGGGGCTCGGCCAGGACCGAGGCCGTGGTGGCAGCGTTACGGGCCCAAGCTGCACAGGACGCAGCCGACGGCGTCGGAGCGCCACTGATCGCCGTCCCAGGAGCAGACGACAGCCAGGACGCGACGATCTGCTCGGTCGTCGAGTACGTGCACTGGAACATCCGTGCGGACCGCAAGATTGGAGCGCTCAAACAGCTCCAGGGGTTCATCTGGGACGTCGGGTACGAGAGCGGCGAGCTCAAAGCGCAAGTGTACGACGACGTGCCGCCTTTTCTCGCGCGCATGGCCGACAAGCGCGTCCGCGTCGGCATCTACTCGTCGGGCTCGCGTCAAGCGCAGAAAGCGCTCTTCCAGTACGCGGACAAGGGCGACTTGCGGGATTACCTGAGCGTGTACTTTGACACGACAGTCGGCCACAAACGCGAGCCGCGCAGCTACGAGGAGATGCTCCAGAGTCTCGGTGTCGACAGCGCCCAGGACGTCCTCTTTGTCACGGACGTTATCGAGGAGGCAGACGCAGCCACAAAGGCGGGAGTGCACGCGGTGCTCTCGGTTCGGCCAGGGAATGCCCCGCTGCCGGCGTCGCACCCGTACCGCACGATCCGTTCGTTCGCAGAGCTGTAAAAGGTAGAGAGAGAAGGGAAGCGCACGATGGTGGGCTGGCTGATAGAATGCGATCATGTTGCTGTGGTTCTCACGCACGACACTCGACACTCTCACGTCGGCACCACCTTGTTCTTGTACCTTCCAGTCTGCACCCGCACGAGACGCCGGCCTGCGAGCCCTGGGGACGATGTGGACTCCCGCCTCGGTTCCGTCGCGGTCTTGAGCACCAGCTCTTCTTCTGCTGGGGACTGGGACTCGTCGCCCGAGTCGCTCGGAATGTCGACTCTCGTCGCTGTGGGCTCAGCAGAACCAGTACCGCTAGCGTCTTCGTAGTACTCAGGACCGCTCGACTGATCGCTCTCGGACGACGACGCGGGTCGGTGGTGTCGCTCGTGAGGCTTCTTCTTGTGGCGCCGGCGCCGGTGGCGACGGCTCGGCTGGACACTGCGATGCGACGGTCGGAGTCCGCCGGCTTGGGCGTGAGCTAGTTCTAGTGGAGACGCCACGGGTGATGCGTCGTCGCAAACTACTTGCGAGAGTGGCCTGTCCATCTGCAGTGGGGGTTCTATGCGCGTTTCGACAGGTTCAGCGTCATCCTTCGTTTCGCTTCGGCTTGAGCCAGCACTAGTGTGCTGGTCTATCGCGTCCAACGTTCTTGGATCAAGAGCGTCACCGTTGCGTTCGCCACTCGACAGGACTTGTTCAGTGCTATCGCTTATGCCCGCACTGTCGTCACGATGGCTCGACACTGAGGAAGCTCCTCGGTCCTCGACGTCGCAACCAGGCTGCAGTTCTCCCGTCAAGCCCATCGTGAGCGCTCTCTGCCGCAGTTGTCGCTGGCGCCAGCGATACACGTAGCCCTTCACGACCGACTCGACGAGCATCTGCGCCACTTTCCCACGGTAGATAAAGATCTGCTTGACGCGGTCGCGCTGCTGCTCGTACGGGAGCGAGCGGATGCCCATCTGGTGGATGCATAGGATGCGCAAGAGCTCGTTGAAAAACGGCCGCCGCGTCCGCAGAGCCGAGGTGCTCGTGTGGTGCTCCTCAGCCGCGACAAGAAGTGCGTGTGCCTGGTCACGGATCTGGAGGAACACCCGCCGGTGCCGGTTCCGCTCGATTCGGAGACTCGGTGGCAGCTCCGCAAGGAAGCTCGCGAGCTGCCAGAGCGGGAACGTCCCGTGCCCGCGCTTGTCGAAGCGCTGGAACACTTCGCGGTACTTTTCAAAGTCGAGCAGCGAGATCGCACAGACGTCGCTCTTGAGGTAGCAGCTTCGAAAGTTCTCCAAGATGACCGTCACGAAGAGGTTGAGGAAGATGAAGACGACGAGCGTGACGTACGTGACGAAGAAGAGCGACGCGGCCGGGACGCTGCCGCAGTCCGTGACGACCGTGCCGGTCTTCCGGTACACGCGCTCGGAGCAGAAGGGCTTCGCTGTCATGCAGTCGGTCATGGTGAGGTGCCAGTCGTCCCCCGACATGATCTGGAAGAGCAGGAGGACTGTCGAGCCGAACGTGCGAAAGTTGGAAAAGCGATTCATCGACGGCCCAAACTTGACGCCGCCAAAGAGCTGGCGTGCGATGACTGCGAAGATGAAGATGATGAGGAAGAGGAGGAAGAAGATGTGGCCGATCGGCCGCAGCGATGCCCGGAACGTCTGGAAGATGGTGTACACGCCGCGGTTGAGCTTCACGAAGCGCAGCACGCGCATGACGCGGGAGATGCGACCGGCTTGGATGAGCGAGTGGTAGCCGCTCGCCGAGAAGTACGCGACGAGCGACGCGATGAGGATGCCGAGCTCGAACGCGCCGACCGGCGACAGGAAGTAGTAGTGCCGGAGTGCGAGGCACTTGATTGTCGCTTCAAGCGTGAAGATCGTGAGGAAGATGATCTCGATCACAGCGTACGACGTCGACGTCGTCGTGGCCGAGCTCGGATTCGCGAGCAGGAGGAGGATGTTAAGCAAGATGGCGACCGAGACCCCGTACGCAAAGCGCGGGTGCTGGCACAGGTCGTATAGTTGACTCATCACGCGCGACGTTGGCCGCGGGACGAGCCGGAGCGGTTTGAGCAGCAGCACGAATTTCTCGAGGTCCACCCACGACTTTTGGCTCTCGGTCAGGATCTGCGTGCCGTCGTTGCGCTGGAACTGCTCGACCAGCACGCCAACAAACAAGCGGATGACAAAGAGCGAGCCGACGTAGACGTACAGAACGAAGAAGATCGCGGCTTCCGGGGAGTTGTCCTGGATCGGCTGCCGGTGCTGCCCGGCGACATCCATGGCTGCGAACGCTTTGTCGATCCACTTGAGGGACGTCATCTCGAGGAGCGTGAGGAAGCCGACGCCGATGTGGTCGAACGAGAACCGTGCGCTCGCCCAGACACGCGGGACGAGGATCGCGCCGCTCGGAACGCCCCGTGCAGTCGCTTCTTGGAGACTGAGCGCGCCGTCCGGGTACGCTAGGAAGAACCCGATACACTCGGTGGCTGTCTTCACACCTGCGTCGTTGCACGAGTAGAACTTGCCGGCGAACAAGCTCCGCCCGACGACGCCAAAGATGATGTACACGATCATGCAGAGCGCAAAGACGTTGCCGACTTGCGGGACGGACTGCGCCACAGCGCCCAAGATGGTCTTCATGTCGCGGTTGTGGTTCAGGATCCGGAGCGGGCGGAGGACGCGGCCGGCACGGAATACTCCGCCGGCACTCAGCGCTGGGTACAATCTCGTCACGACTTCGTCGACGACCGCAACGACGAGGAGCACAAAGTCTAGCTGGTTCCACTTGTCCTCCATGTACGCGTGCTTGGTCACGTACCCGAGCTGCTCGTCCTTGAAGAAGAGCGAGACGCGCAGGTAGTCGAACCCGAACCCAAACGCGCTCACCTTGACCGCGAACTCGACGAAGAAGACGCCGAGGCTCACTTGGTTGGCGATCGTGAGCGCGCGCGTGAACCCGTCGGTCGGTGGTGTCAGACTCATTTCAGGGTGTGGGTCGTCGATGATCAGGTTCACGCAGCTGACGACGACCACAAGCTGGACGAAGCGCGAGAACCACGCGCTTGTCGCCAAGGTCAGGCACGCAAACCGGTATCGACGGCGAGCGGAGGCAAACATGTCCCAGAGTCCGCTCGACGGGTCCCCAGTTCTGGGTCTGCCGCGGGGGTTGTTCGCGTGCAGGAATCGGCCATTCGAGAGTCCGGATGTCATTGTCGAGAGGTGCGAGTGGCCCTGCTGGTCGTCGAGCCCCAAGAACATGCGCAGCTTCACGTTGCTCACGTCTTCAAGCTCCGCGACTTCCCGGAAGACACACACGCCGCGCTCTTCGATCTTCTCGAGGATGTCGAGTTCCTTTGGGATCGCGATGATCTGTGCGAGCTGGAGTTGATACGCTTCCTCTTCCGAGATGGAAAAGTTGTCGAGGATCACAGCAATGAAGAGGTTCAAGAGCACGTACTGCCCAAAGATGAAGATCACGACGAGGAACGGTACGAGAAACCAGTGCGGATTCTCAGCGTCCACTGCGTCGTACGCGACACTCGACCACTGGTCGCCCGTGATGACTTGCAAGAGCGTCAAGAACGACCGCCCGAACGTGTCGAAGTTCCAGCGTGGCGTGTTGTCGGCGCTGTCCATGTGCGCGCCACCAAAGAACTGCATCGCGAGGATGCTGTTCACGACCTGAAAGAGCACGAGGAACACGACGACGTCCATGATCGCGCGAGACGACTTGAGCACCGACATGATGAGCTTCCGGGTCCCTTCCCACTTGAGCATCAGACGACTGACACGTAGTGTCCTTAGCGAGGAGACGCTGTTGAGACCGCTGTAGCTAATGTCGACGTTGTTCAGAATCATGTTGGCGGTCGTGCACACCACGACGATTAAGTCGAAGACATGCTCCGTGCTCTGAAGGTACGCTCGCAGTCCGTTCATCGCGACGACCCGGACCGCCATCTCGGTGAAGAAGATCGTCCCGAAGAGGTACTCAAACACGGACAGCGTCTGCTGCAGGAAGACCGGCATGTTTGGGTACTCGAGCAGCAGCAGGAACGTGTTCAGGATGATACACCCCGTGATGGCGTCGTCAAACTTCTTGGAGAAGACGACACGCTGGAAACGAGCGAAACGCGACGACGACAGGCCCTCGTCGCTTCGCTCCGTCATTGTGTCGGGTAGTGGATGATGCGCTTCGAACGTCGCGTGCTCTTGGATGTCGACTAGAAGCGTCGGCTTGCGCGACGTCGCGGGACTTCGCCTCGTTTCAAGCGGGAGTTCGCTGCTCGAGTTCTCGCCAACTGAACCTCGCTGCGTGGCCTTGGAAGCGCTCGTGTGCCGCTGGTAGGCCTTCGCGAACGGGATCATGAACTCTTCGAGCGAAGACGCTGCCTGGATCAGCTCCTTCGTGGCTTCAGCGGTCAAGTCTCGAAAGGCGCGCAACGGCTGTGTCTGTGCTAGTAGCTCCATCGCTTCCTTCGCTTTGCCGTTCAGGATGAGCTCCGCGGCCGGCGACGACGAGCCAAGCATACCGGACCCCCGACTCGAGCGTTTGGGTTCTTCGCTCCCGTCGTCTGCGCCGCCAAGCTCCTCCTCGCCCCCGCCTTCCGCGTGCATGGACTCTTCGATTGCGAGCGTCGCCCCCATGATCATACTGACGTGCGTGTCTTCGTCTTCCGCGTTCTGCTTCCCCATGAAGCGCGGCCGGTGCTCGTCGCTCTCGTCGTCAATCGTGAAGTTCATGAACGCGGTCGTGATGACCGCAACGAAGAGGTTGACGACGAGAAACACGAGCGTGACGATGATCGCGACGAAGAACGCGACTGCCCAGTACGACCGGCCCTCGAGCACGGGCTCCATGATGTCGGTCACCCATCCGTCTTGCGCGACGACGAGAAAGACGAGGAAGATGGATGAGATGCCCGAGTCAAAGTGTACGTGCTTGGACGGTGGAGCCGACACGAAGCACGTCTGGTTGCTCGCAGCGCAGCTCGCGTCCTCGGAGCAAAACACTCGCGGCAGCGCGTAGAAGACGACCTGCGCCAGACTATCGCTGCTACTGCTGCTACTACTGTTGTTGTCGCTGGACGCGTGCTGAATAGTCGACGGCACGGTGATGGCGCACTGACCGTCGTACGCGCCACTGAACGCCTCGAGCCCAAAGATGGAGAATGCGAGCAGGAAGAAGAGCGCGAGCGTGCCAACGTTCGCGAGGAAGGGCACTGCGCGGATGAGCGAGCGCAGAATGCGGCGCAAGCCAGCGAACATCGTGAGGCTGCGGAAGGCCTTGAGCCCACGCAGTACCACGAGCTTTGCGCCACCGAGGTGCGACAGCAGACTTGCTGCGAGAACAACGATGTTGAGGACGCGGTAGCGCGAGCGCCGGAGATACGACTCGGGTCCTGCGTACAAGCCGAACGCGACCGACTTGATCGCGATCTCGATCCCCATCAGCACTGTGAACGCAATGTCAATCTTGGCATACGCCGCTCGGGCGTTGCTGTACTCGTCGTCGAGAGCGAGCACGACCATATCGGCAAACACGACAAAGTGCACCGCCGCACGGAACGTGCTCGTCTTGACGAGAATTTGCAGTCTCCGTCGCAGTGCAGTGAGCCACAGCGGCGGTGGGACATGTTTCGAAGTGGGGGACTCTTGTCCCTCGCCAACGAGGTCGCTCAGCCCAAGTGTCGGCTGTAGCTCGCTGTACGACACGTCGGCCGACGACCTCGTCGTGTGCGGCCGCAGCGTGCGCGTGCTGCCGACCAGCGGCTTCTCGAGAAACTTGGCGTTGAAGAGCTCCAGTCGCTTCATCTCGGCGTGCGTGAAGACCGTCTCGGCGGCGGTGGCCGGGTTCGAGAGCATCACGGACGTCTTCCGGATGAGAACGTGGTCGGCAGCCGACAGCGTGCGCGAGGCGACACGTTGCGACGCCCTCCTGTCGCCATATAGGCCATCGAATACGGCGTTCGGAGCGCTGTCGCCGCCGCTCGGTGGAACCGGCTCTGGTCCGGACGACGGCGGAGGCGGAGGCGATCCATTCACGCTGCCGCACCGAGTGGAAGCGCTGCTCACGGTCTCGAACAGCGCGCCGACCTGCGAGCCTCGCTTGGCCATGTGCGCAGCATGTACTTCCGAACAACACTGTCAGTGGACCTGGAAGACAAGAGGTGAACCGAAAAGCAGCAGGAGTTTCGCGTGTAACAGTGTCGTCGTTGTCTATAAAAGAATGCCGTGTATTTTCTTCCTCCAGCAATAGAGGAACTGCTGCTGTAGGTTGGTGTGTATCTACTTGGCCCCACCGGCCGCCTGCGCGACAAAGTTCTTGGCGAGCTGCTTGACGTGCTCGACACTCTCGTCGTCTCCGTGCTCGTGCTCAAACTGCAGGAATTTCTTGAAGAGGAACTTCATTTTCTTGGCCGAGAAATCCATCGCCAGCAGGCGCGCAAAGAGCGAGCGCACGAGCGCCGCACTCGCGCCAAACTTGATCTCCTTGTCCAGGTACACGTTCCAGAGGTCCATGCGCTTCGGGTAGTTCGCCAAGATACCCTCAAAGATCGTGCGGGCCTTCTCCAGCTCGCCGTTCTCAAACATGAGCTGTCCGTACTTGAGAATCACTGGCAAGTGCTTGTGTGCTGCGAGGCTCTGGAGACTCTTCTGGAGCGTCTCGGCTGCTGCAGTGAACGCAACAAGGCTCACGTGGTGCTGCAGTGCGCGCAGCCACGTCTGCTTGCTCTTGCGGAACTTTTTCTGCATCGTTACAAGCGTCTGCGCTGCGTCCTCGCTCTCTTGGGCACGCGTGTACAGGTCCACGAGCTGCAGGTACACGCGCTTCGGGTGGTTTACCTTGAGCGCGCTGTTGAACACACGCAGGAAGGTCGCTTCATCGCCAAAATCGTGCTCGAGGTTCAGGTACGCGACCCACACGTTCAGCTTCTCCTTCTCGTCGCGGAACGACACGGCCGACGTCGCACGGACCGCCACGTCGCGTGCCAGCCCCACCTCTGTGAGCGACACGTGGAACGCCATGTACTGGATCCACAGGTACGAGCTCTGCGGCGACACGGCGAGCAGGCGCTCATAGTCGTCTGCGCTCTGCGGCACCTCGCTGCTGCTCGCCAGCGCCTTTTCACGCAGCGCGACCCACTCGTCGCTGTGCTTGCCCACCGCCTTCTTGGTCTTCTTCGCACTCGACTTGCTCTGCGCAGCAGCAGAGTCGCGCTCGTCGCTCTCCGAGTCCGACTCGGTCTCGTCGCCGTCGCTCTTCTTGTGGTCCAGCACGTTCGCGAAGCCGTCCCACGTGAACTCGACAGCAGCGCCGGCAGCGGTCCCCGCTTCGTCGTCGTCGTCTGTGCTCGAGTCGTCGTCCACTTCCATCTTGACCGGAGCAGCGACAGTGCTCTTCTTCGCCTTTGAGGCAGGCGTCACCACCTCGTCCTCCTCATCATCGTCGTCTTCACTGTCGTTGTTGTCGTTGCCGTCGCTGTCGTCGTCACCGTCGTCCACCTCCATCTTCTCGACAGTCTCCTCCTGGTCGCTCTCTTCGTCGTCCTCCTCGTCGTCGTCCTCCTCCTCAGAACTCGATTCGTCGCCCTCAAAGTACGACGGCTTGAGACCGAACGACACGCGGAGGTCCTCGATCTTGAGCACCTTGGCCTTCACGTAGTCGCCTGGTGCGAACACCTGGTCGAGCGCCTGCGTCACCTTCTCGTCCGCGATCTCCGAGATGTGGCACAGTCCACTGATCGTGCTCTTCTCGATCTTGACAAACACGCCGTACGGCTGCACCTTGGTGATCGTGCCCTTCACCGTCATGCCTTCCTTCAGGTCCTTGAACTTGACGACCGCAACGTCGTCCGACACCACAGACGCCTTCAGACTCAGCTCGAGTCCGCGGTCCGACTTCTTCGTCACCCGCCCAGCCACGAGCTTGCCGGGCTGGAACTCGGCCTGTGGGTCCTTGATAAAGTCGTCGCTCAGGTCGCGCAGTAGCACACGCGCACTCGTCGCGCGGTCCACTCGCATGAAGCAGCCGGTCGCTGTCGTCGACGCCACGATGGCCGTCACCAGTTCGCCAACCTTTGGTTCGGCCGCCTTCGCTTTCACGTACGTCACTGGATCCGCGAGCGCGTCCTGACGCAGCGACAGGTCGGTGTTGCTGCCGCTCGCGAGCACGACGCACTGGACAAACGAGCCCGCTGCGAACTGTGGCAGGCTCAGCATGTCGTTCTTCCACTGCGAGCGAGGGAACAGCTCTGTCACGCAGACGCGGCCGTACGCGTGCGACCCGAGGCGCACCATGAGCGACGGCGGCTTCACAGCCGACACGTTCGCTGTGATCTGCCCGTTCACGATCGCGCCAACCTTGAACGACTCGGCGCTGCTCGCACTCGAGCGAATCAGCGACAGGTCGACGCGGTTACGCTCCTCGTTCACGTCCAGAATGGTGCACTTGACGCGCTTGCCGACTGGGAACTCTTCGCGGAACTCACGCAGCACCGCCAGGTCCGTCGACAGCTCCAGCGCACTCAGCACACCCGTCACGCGGTGGCTCAAGCGCACCGACACACTGTCGGCCGCCTGCTCCACGACGACGCCCTCGACGCTCACGCCGGTGCGCAAGAGCGCGCGACCGGCGCTGCCTTCCTGCCAGTCAGGGCGAACGAGCTCCTTCGTGCTCTTGGTGGTTGCGAGGTCCTCTTGGAGCAGCGACAAGTAGAGTGAGTGGAAGTTCGCGGGGTTCGTTTCGCTCACAGGCTTGCGCTGGTTCGCGCCTTTCTGCACCACCGACAGCACGCGGGCCTCGACCTGCATGTTGACGTTAAAGTGGTCGAACGGGTGCGGGTGGTGCTCCTCCTTCGCCTCGTCCACATCGACGATCGACACTGTCGCCAGCACCTTGCCGCACTTCTTCTTCGTCCGCACCTTAATCTCCATCACGTGCTCCTTGATCGCGACAATGCGACCAGTGAGCACTTTGCCAGGCGCGAGGTCGTCGACCGAGTACTTCGGCAGTGCGTCGCCCACTTTCTTTGGAAGCCGATCGCTCTTTGGGGTCTTTGCACGCTTCGTCGTCTTCGACACCACCTCTTCTTCTTCACGCACGAGCAGCGGCAGGTCGTCGAACGGCGTCGCCTTCGACAAGCTCAACGACGGGACCGACACGCGGCACGCGACCGCGCTCCCAACCTCCAGTCCAAGTGCGCTACACGATTGCGACGGGCACCAAAAGTCCGCCAGCTGCACGACACCGAGCTGCGTCACGTCGGGACTCTGCGGGTCCGCAAACGACACGACGACGTACTTGTCGTTCGTCGCGACGACCGTGGCGCTCGCGATCTTGGCGCCGGCTGACAGGCGGTGCTTCTGCTTGCGCGCCTTCTTCGAGCCGCTCTTGACAAGCTCAGCGTCAGCGCTCGCAAAGAACACGTTCTTGTCAAAGTCGTAGTCGACCAGGAGAAGCTTCACGTCGTCGCCTTCGTCCCAGCTCTTCTCGCCGACGGTCGCGACAATCACTGTCGTCGTCACGTCGCCCTTCTCGAGCGCAAACACTGCGCCGTACGGACGCAGTCCAAGGAACTCGGCCTTCTCCGTCTTGCCCAGCTTGTACGCACCACGAGCAGCCGCGTCGGTCGCCGCCTCGTACTCGCGCAGGTACGACTGGAAGAACGACGGCAGGCTCTTGACGCCAGTGAGTAGCTGGGCGTGGCGACGGAACGACACGACAAACTGCTGCTTGCTCGTGTCAATCTTGGTCACGTGACAGAGCACGGTCTCGCCAATCTCAAACAGTCCGTCCTCCACTTCCGACAGGAACTTGTCGCTCAGGAACGCCTTCGGTGCCAGCGCCGTCACGTTGTTGAGAAACTTGACAAACACGCCCTTCGTCGCGTGCACCGACGCGACGAAACCGACGAGCGCTGCACTCTCCTTCACGTCCTCGAACGCACGGGGCAGCACCGCCGCCTTGGACGCGAACTGCAGCAGCAGCGGCTTCCTCGACAGCGTCAAAACGCCGTCCTTCGCCTGGGACACGACCAGCAGCGGGCTCGTGATCACATCGCCTGCCGTGTACGACTTGACGAGCTCGTCCACGAGCCCCGTGTTGCGTGGGAAGTCGGTCAGCTGCACGAACGGCAGCACGCACTCGAGGCCGTCGCTCGACTGCAGACGGAGTCCCGTGGCTTCCACCTCGAGCACCTTGGTGTTCGTCACAGTCGTGCCGATCAGCTTGGACATCGACGGCGCCACTGACGCGCTAGCACTCGCCTTGAGCGCGACTGCAGCGTTCGCGTTAAAGCTCAGCATCAACCGCTTCTTCGCGACGTCGCACCGCGTCACGACCGCCTTCACGACCTGGCCGAGCACGTACGCTTCTTCCAAGTTCGTCACGCCTGCCGCGTGCAGCAGCGCTGCAGGCACGAGCCCGTACACGCCGTTGTAAAAGCTCACGACGACGCCGTAGTCGGCGATCTTGGTGATGAACCCGTGCGCCGCTCGCCCCATGAGCGCGTCTTCGTACGTCGCGAGCACTGGCGTGTCTGCTGTTAGGAGCGCACGCTTCATCGTCAAGTACGTCTTCTTGGCCTCAAGGTCGACGCGGAGCACGCGCGCCTCGACCTTCTTGCCGAGCTGGAACTTGCCGCTCTGGTCGCCTTTCTTCTTCCCGGCCTTTGTCAGCGACACGAACGGCGGCACGTGCTGCGCCGAGACGACACCGCGCACGCCTTCGCTGATCTCGAGCAGGACGCCCCACGGCTCGATTGCGAGGATCTTCCCGCTTACCTGCTCACCTGGGACGAGGTCCGCGTGACGCAGCACAGTCTGGCTCAGCGACGACTGCTTGCAGCTCACGTTCACGAGTCCGTCGAACGGCGCGAAGCCAATCACACGCGCTGCGACCGTCGCACCGACGGTGAACTTCTTCTCGAGCTTCTCGACGCGCGCGTCCGAGGCGTTCGAGATGTGCACGTACGCTGGCGTGAAGGTCTTCCACGTCGCCTTGCTCGTCGGCTCCGCAGTAGCACTTGTGTCGTCGTCGTCGTCCACGTCCATGGCACTCGCGTCGCTGGCCATCTTGGGCAGCGACAGCATCATGCCGACGCCTTCGTCGATGCGCTCCACGACTGCGTTCTGGACCACATCGCCAACCGAGAGGCTCGGCTCCGGTGCCGTCAAGTGCACGATGTGCGGCGCCATCGAGAGCGAGATCTGCTTGCTCGCAGCGTCGATGCTGATGATGCGCGCGCGGCCTTTGAGGCCTCGACGGTACGCTTCTTCCCAGCCGCGCTGGCACGGCATGCTCATGTGGCTCTGCTCCACACTCGCACTAAAGAACGTGAGAAAGTTGACCCGCAGGCCGTTCGGCAGCACCTCTTCGACGCGCACGTTCAGCAGCATCCCGGGCGCCAGCTGCTTGATCGTGAACGCGTCGCCGCGCGTCACAGCCTTGAGCACCTGCGCACGGTCCGGCGTAACAGTCGCAGTCGACGTGTGCGCGTTCACGGCAGTGACGGTGACAAAGAGGTGCTGGCCTGTCAGCGGCGTCACGTCTGCTGCCTGGAGCTCCTTGCGTGGCACGAACGCGTTCAGGCCACGCACGCCCAGGTTCAGCACTGCGCCGTGGTCCTCGACGGACGCCACAGTGCCGTGCAGCGTCATGCCCTTCGCGACCGTCTGCGGCACAAGCTCGGCATTCAACAGCGACGTGCGCAGCGACAGGTGGATCTGCTTGCCCTTCGCCTCCTTCGTGGCCGCGAGCACGACGCACGGCACGAACTGACCGACGCGAAAGAGCGCAGTGAGCGCTGGGAGCTCCTCGTCGCTGTCGGCATCGTTACCACCACCTCTCGCACCCGCCTTCTTCTTCTTTGACTGCTGCTGCTTCTCGTGGTGCGCAAAGAACTCGTCCGAACACTCGGCCGCGGTCACGACACCGTTCAGTTTGTTTGGGAGGCTCACAAGCAGCTCGTCGTCCCCCACCTGGCGCACACAGCCCAGCAACAGCACGCCCTTGTGCAGCGCCTTGAAGGTCACGGTCGCGGCGACGGCCGCGTCACCCTTTCGGTCCTTGGGCTGCGCGTCGCCGTCCTTGCGCTGCACGTCGCTGGCCGTCTTGCGCTTCTTGGTCTTCGCAGCCGCGGTCACTGCCGCCGCTGCTTTGCTCTTCTTCTCGGCGGCTTCGGCCGCACGCTTGCCAAAGAGCGCGTCTGCACCAGCGTCTGCATCTTCGTCCACTGCGAGCGACGGGGCATCGAGCTTGCGCTTCTTTGCTTTGGCTGCGGTGGTACTGGTGGCGGTACTCACTGGCGCATGCACGGGCGTCGCAGGCGACTTCTTGCCACGCGGGAAGCTCTGGGGCGCCGACGTCATTGCTTGAGAGCTTGTGCGCCAGCCAGAATTCCGAGTGAGTGGCAACGTTTCGCCACTTGTAAAAAATGCTTCTTTACAAACGAATGGTTGGGTGGCGGGTGGGGAGCGCTGGAGTTTATTACTTGTGAGTTGTACGTGAATGTCGAATGAAGGCTGTAGCCATTTTGCAAAAAGTAAAAAATACAGAAAACTTTCGAAAGGAGTATTTTTGCAAACAAGTGCGCATGGTAGCAGTGTCCACGACTTCTCCCAAGAGCTCGCGATCTCTCCGCCTCTTTCTCCATCTCTCTCATTCTCTATCGTTCTCTATCTGTACGTGGTGTCGAAGTCTCTCCTGTATGCCTTTCTTCGGTCACATTCGCTTATGCTTCGATCACAGACAAGTCCACGGCACGACATTGGAGGCCTCGCAATTTTTTATCTGGGAATGATATTGGAGAGGACCACCTCGAGAATACCTCCTGTTGTCTTCGACTTCGACACAAGCTAAGAGGTCGCTGCGAAGTCTGCCGGAGTCCTCAGTCTCGAATTTGCCTCTTGCTCAGCACTCGACCCCACTCCAAGCTTTCCACCATGCGCTCCGTCGCAGCTCTCATCGTTCTCACGCTTTTCGCGGCTCCAGTGACCGCGATCCCAGGACACGTCTCCCCCACGGTCGTCAGTGCGGTGATCACTCGCGATGACGCTCCCAACCGTGTTCAAGCACCCCCGGCGCCTGTTATTCGTGGCCTCCAGGACACCATCGACAAGTTCAACCCGAGGCACACGAGCAAGAAGATCATGGAGAATGCGTCGGGATAAACATTCCCGTGTTTTCGGATGCGTGCATTGATTTGGTTGTCAATGCCGATCCATTCAGTGCATCAGTGCACTTGATTGTCAATCAATGAATCAACAGATTTCAAGATTCTGTAGCCATTTCACGTCCCTTGCTCTCGATACAAGCAGTCATCCAATCCAAATGACTACTACGACATGCGAGCGACCATATGACTGCTCCTACGCTGAAAGAGAAGCGTCAGCGTTACCGAAATCGCCCTTCATGCGCTCACTCACTCCTCCTTCTCTCTCCCGACGCAAGTCCCCACTCCCCACACACCCAGGACATGAGCCACCACCCGCGGTCGCCTGCGTGGGCGGAGATTGACACGCGCTTCGCCCGCCGTCCATCAGGAGCTGTCACCTGCAACGCCCGCAGTGCTCGCGTCTGTAGAGCACGAGTGGCGAGTGGAGCCGAACATGCACACTGATGCCCATCACTGCGTCATGTGACTCGACAACTTCTCACCCAAGTTTGGCTCTGACGATATTGCCGTGTGGTCACAACCTCCACCTCCAGTGCGCTCGCGCGTGACTGTGATGGCGCAGCTTCTGTCCCACCCGCTGCAAAAAATGCACTCGGAGCTCATGCTAGACGACGTCGCAGGTGACACAAAGCACTGCGTACCGGTCGTCGTCACGGTCGATCTTGAGTAGCGAGCAGAGGCGAGTGACGGCGGCGAGTGCCGACTGAGCGTGAGCCTGACAGCGAGAACTCGCGAGCAGATCTACAGTACAACACGGCGGCGGGGGCAGAGACAGGAACCAGCCACGCGCGTCCGAGCGCCAGAGCCTTCTGCAACAGTTGGCGCGCATTGCGCAACTCGCTGACGGGGATCGCGACCAAGTGCTTGCGGTGCTAAGAGTGCGTAGTGTGTGTGCTGGCTGTGTGTAAGCTGCTAAACTATTGAAACACGAGTCTTGGGCCGGCTGTCTTCGATCTGCGCACGTGGAGACGAGCGCTCGCTAGTTTGTGAGATGATGAAGGCGTCGGGGACCTGTTGGTACACGTGACCAAACTATTCTGAACTGTTGTGGAGACGCCTTGGCGGTGGAAGGTTAAAGGCTGGATGGACCTCTTCGAGGCGTGCGAGAATGGGAACGAAGAGCGTGTCGTTGAGCTGCTCGTGTACGGCGACGACTGGATGGGCATGCGCCTTGCGCCGACGCACCGCAGCGACGGCGGACGGCACCGTTCGACTGTCTTCAACCCTTCGCTGCACTTCGAGGGCGTCGGTGGCGAAGCAGTTGGCGGCAAGACGAACGCGCTCGCAGCGGCTGTCGGTCTCGTGCTGTCGCCGCAGGAGATGCTCCAGGCGCGTGGAACGGCGGGCCGCACGCCGCTTCATGCTGCGTGCATGGGTGGCCAGGCTGGCGTCGTGCGGCTGCTGCTCGGAGAACCGTGTCGAGTGTTCTTCACGAGCAGGACGCAGCAGGAGACCGAGGAGCTGCTCACACCGCTGCTCAGAGAGTACACGGCGACGCAGCCTCCTGGTGCCGCCGCCACTGAGCTCTTCGCCGTAACTATGGCGACGAAAGACGGCGACGGCGACGACCCCGTGCCGGTTGCCGTCGTGCAGTTCACACCCGAGCGCTCTATCGCCCCGCAGGATCTGATCGAGAGCCGCAAGCACGTCGACGACTTTGGCAATACTCCGTTGCAGTGCGTGAGCTGCTTCGGCTGCGGCTCGAGCGAGCGTCACATTGACGACGGACTCAAGATCACACGGCACCTGCTGCTGCACGGCGACCAGCCGAACCTGCCCAAGTTGTCCAATCAGTGGACGCCGCTGCACTGGAGCGCGTACAATGGGAACCACGAGCAGGTCTCACTGCTCCTACGCCCGTCTGAGCTCCTTGCCGGCCACGAGCGGCGGATCGGCAAGACGCAGTCGAGCATTCCACTGCTCGTCACCAGCGACAACCTCTTCCCTGTCGACATCGCCGGTCGGCGTGGACTCGCACTGGTGTTGGAGCGAGCCGAGCTCCGGCGCAGTCTTCTTTGCGGACGCACTGGCGAGTACGCGCGTTGGCGGCTTCGCCTCAGCCACATCGACACGCTCGAGACCTTTGCTCGCGAGTTCCTCGCAAGCGCGCGCCAGCTCACGCGGTACGTGAACGAGATGAACGAGCGCCTGCCGCTGCTCGCACGGAGGGACAAGCAGGCGAAGACGAAACGCTTCACCCACGCTGACGCAATTCGATACGGACAACACCTGCTGTACTGGGCTGGCTGCTTCGGCTTGGTGGCTGTCGTGCGCGCGCTGCTGGAGCTCGAGATAGACGTCACGGCACCGTCGGAGGCTCTGGGAACGAGCTTTGCGGCCACGAATATGGTCTCGCCTGGGACGTTCCTCCACCCTCTCTACGTCTGCTCGTGCGAAGAGAACAAGCGCCAGTCCGTCTTGCACGCGGTCGCCAGTCACGGCCAGCAGGAGATCGTCACGCTGCTTCTAAGCAAGATGCTCTTCGACCAACGACAGCCTTCGTCAACTGTACACCCGACTCCGAGCACCGTCAGGACCAAGCATGGCCGCACGTGGAAGAGCGCGGTTGTTCCGAGCGACGCCAGTCTTGAGACGGAGCCGACACGTGCGTCTCCTCCAGCGCCACACGACAGCGACGAGCCGACGGGCACGCAGGACAAACTCGACGCGCTCCCACTCGTGAACGCGGGCTGGCGCAACTACCGGAACGAGACGCCTCTCTTCCTTGCCGTGCTCTATCTCCGGCATAGCGTTGTCGCGGTCTTTGCGCACTTCCTGACGCGGCCGAGTCTCGCGTGGGAGCTCGCGAACTGCAACGTCGAGGGCTCGTATGTCCATCATGTCGCACAGGGTCCGTCGCAGCAAGCGCTCGGCATCCAGAGCCATGGCTCGATGGTGTGCGCCGAGTACGTCATGCTCTTTGACGGCGTCAAGAAGAAGCAGTTCAAAGAGACCGTCATAGAGACGATCCGCGAAGAGAGTCCGATCACCCCGTCGCTCGTCGTCACTCGTGCCGGCAAGCGCGTCGAACCCGCGTGCTGGTACTTGTGGCGCTGGAGGCCCACACAGACAGACTACATTGTCGTTGGGGCCACAGACGACGTGCTCGTACGTCACGCTGAAGCGCTGCAGCTCAAGATCAAGCACCGAGGCTCGACGATCCGCTCCAAGTACCGCGCCAGCACGCCAGACGTGTTCGAGCCGTTCCGGTCACTGCAGCGCCAACAAGTCGTCATGGACATCATCCAGAAGAATGTGAACGTGAAGAAGCACCTGCGGACGCGGAACCTTGCGGCGATCTTCCCGCTCCACGACGCCTCTGGCTGCCAAAACATCATGCGCCATTGGGTCTACACGGACGACCGTCGGCGCGTGTTCCAGCCGTTCACCGGCACCACGATGCAGCAGTTCTTGTACGAGAAGCGCACGCATCAGTACGAGATGCTCTGGCCGCTCTTGACGTACTTTGGCGAGAAGCACGCCTTCTACTTCGCTTTCGTCGCTTTCTACACGGTCTGGCTGCTGCTCATCGCCGTGCCCGGCGCGATCTGCCAGCTCCTGGCGACTGTCGCTGGCGTCTCGTTCCCGTCGCCGCTCTTTGCAGTCGTCGTGTCGATCTGGGCGACACTCTTGGTCGAGCGCTGGAAGCGCAAGAAGAGCGAGGTGCAGATGAGCTTTGGGAACTTCAAGCGCAACCGCAACGAAGAGGCTCCAGACTTCTACGGCGACTTCCTCGTCGAGACGATCGAGAAGTCGATCGTGGACGTCCAGTTCCCCAAGTCGCTGCAGCTGCTCCGCATCTACGCCGGGATCCCCGTCCTGCTCACCATGGCGTCGGTTGTTGTCGTGATCTTCATTGGCGTCAAGCTCACGACCGTGTCGTCGGACGTCGTGCGTGTCGCCCCGTCCTGGCTCCCATCAGCGCTGCTGCCGTACGTCGTCCCGTTCCTGAACGCCGTCTCGATGCTCGTGCTCGACACAATGTACACAGAGGTGGCGCTCGCACTCACGCAGTGGGAGAACCACCGCACAGTGTGGCAGTACGAGTCGATGCTCGCGACCAAGTTGTTCTGGTTCAAGTTCCTCAACGCCTTCATCTCGCTTTTCTGGGTCGCGTTCGTCGACCGTGACGCTGCGGCGCTGCGCAAGCAGCTCGTTACCGTCATGGGCGTGCGACAGCTCTGGTACATGTTCATCCGCAACATTTGGCCGCTGCTCGTGGTGCAGATGCGCTGGCGCCTGCGAGGCTTCCACCTCAAGGCGGGTGGCGTGAAGAGCGGTGCGTGCTGGAGCTTCACACTCACGAGAGAATGGTACAACGCCGAGTTGCCCGGAGACACCGCCGCCCAGCCGACCACGACTACGCAGTCTGTACCATCTCTCATGCTCGTGCAAGAGATGATGTTGCCGCCCGACTTCCTCATGGGCAAGCAGATGGAGCTCATACTCCAGTTCGGCTACATCACCATGTTCGTGTCCGTGCTGCCGACCGGCCCGCTCTTGGCGCTGCTCGGCAACGTCGTCAACACGCGTCTGGACGTCATCTGCTGCACGCAAGCGAAGAAGCGGCCGGCGTTCGAGAGCGAGACCGAAGTGTCGACGTTCATGAACATCCTCGAGTTCATGAGCTTCGCGGCCGTCGCAGTCAACTGCGCTGTTCTCTTCCTCACGACGCGCAGCGACCTCGAGAGCGTGCTCCGGCTTGCGTCACGGCACTGGTCAGACGACCCGGTGTCCTACATCAAGAAGCTCTGGCTCGTGCTCGCGATCGAGCACATTGTCCTGGGCGCGAAGGCGCTACTCTCACTCGTCATCGACGACTCGGCCACGTGGGTGCAGAACGACGACGACCGCAACGGCGACGACGAGCAACAGACGCGCCAGCGCGACACTGACGACGCTCCGGCTGGAACCGACCGACCCGCTCCATCGCTGTCGCGCAAGAGCGAGAGGGAGCAGTCGTCTGGTGAGGTGCAGAGCGTGAGCAGGGCCGAGTACCAGCGCGTAGTCGACGAGATGCTTACTGAGGCGGCAGACTGGAAGAAGAGCTCGGCTCTCAATGGGATCCTCGCGGGCAAGTACACTGTTGCTGTGAAAGAGCGCGACCAGGCGATGCTGCGCGAGAAGCTGGCGCTCGAGAAGCTCGCCGAGTGCATGCGGCAAGTGGAGCAGCTGAAACAGCAACAGCCTGCGCTCGGAGCGAACCCTGTGACGCTGGTGCCCGTCGCGAACCGGAACGGAGACGAGTGTTCGCCTGTAGCGGCACCATGTGGTAGTAGTGGGAGCGGTGGCGCACACGAAGCTGCTACCCACCATCGAACGTGCCGTCTGTGCTTTGTACTACGAGGCGCGAGGGTTGCTGCTACCAAGAGGTGCTTGTCGTGTCGCGTGTTCACCTGTTGGCAATGCGACGAGACGCTCCACCAGGACGACCTCGGCCTTAAGGACGCGGTGCACTGCCGCGTGAACGTCCCCAAGCGTGAGCATCCAGCACCGCCCGACAGCAGCGGCGCCGTGGACACGCAGACGCCGCTCTTCGTGCCCGATCGCCAGCGAGGCGTCAGCGTTGCGCTCTCCGAGTCCGACGACAGCGTGCTGGAAGAACTGCGGACTCTCGTTGCGGAATACGTCACTGTATTGAACGTGGAGGAGAGGCGCACTGTTGGTGGCGACGACGACAACGACGGCCACGCCCGCCTCACCGACAGCGCACTGGTCAGTCCGACGCTGAACGCCTCTCGTGTGTATGAAACATGCATGGCGAGCCCTCAACTGGTGCTTCGGTACCTCCGGAACGAACGCCGGCGTCGGCAGCTCCGTCATCTCGACGAGTGACGACATCCGACGCCGAAGGACCAGCGAGCGACTTGCTTGGCTCTCTAATGTCGACAACAGGAAGCGTCTCACGCTCCTGATCGTCCCCCTGTCTACTGCTCAAAGTGCGCGCGCATGACGCTGATGTCGGCGGGAGACGTGCGGCAGCAGCCGCCAAACACACGGGCGCCAGCTGCGTGCCACTTGGGGAGGAACTCGTCCCAGGAGCTGGGCGAGCCCGTGGTCGTGGCCGGGAGCCACTGCTTCGCTGCGCCATCCCAGCACTCGCCGCTGTTTGGGTACACGACCTTGGGGAACGCGACGTCCAAGTTCCGGAGCAGCCCCTCGACGAACTGAGGAGGCGTGCAGTTGATGCCGACTGTGGGAAGAGCAGCAGCAGTCAACACTGTGAGTAAGAGAGCGAGACACACAAGGCCACGTTATGTACACGAACGCACCTGCGAGAAGCTGGGACGGGTTCTTTAGCTGCGCTAGCACTGGAGTGAGGTGTGCGATTGGCTCGCCCGTGTTAAGTTCGCTCTCGCTGCGGCAGGCGACCGCGAGCATCGCGTGTGCCGACGGGTATTCGTTCAGCAGCTGCACGAACGCTTCGACCTCGACGAGCGACGGGATGGTCTCGCACACGAGAAAGTCGGCCCCTGGGCACTCAACAAAGAACGCAAAGCGCGCACGGTGCCACTCGACGAGCTCGTCTTTGGTTTTGCCATAGTCGCCACGGTACTCCTGTCGGCAATTGAGAGAGAGGGAGAGAGAGAGCGTTTGTACACGAACCAAGGCGGATGTGAGTGCGTGCGTGTGTGCTGTGCTATCCCACATCTAAGACGTGTTGGCTGCGCACCGATCCGTCGCCAAGTGCTGCGCCGTAGCAGCCGATGCTCGCGCCAACCAGCGGCTTGAGGCGGCTGCTCGCCGCCCCCGACGCCGTCAGCCGCGCCCACGCGGCGTCGCGTGCCTCCACTGCCAGCTCCACGCTTCGTGCAAAGAGCTGCTCGACAAGCGCGTGATCCGTGACGCCTTCGCGGCGGAAGCCGTCGTCCGACGCCTGGTAGCTCACAGTTGTGGCCACGTCGGCGCCTGCGAGGTAGTACTGTGCGTGTGCGTCGACGACGACTGACTGCAAGTGGGCGTTGCGTGGGAGCAGCAGTGCTGCGGACCAGAGGCACGTATCGTTGAGCTGCACGCGCGCGTCCTTCTCGAGCTCCGTGGCGAGGCCGCCGTCTAGCACGACGACGCGGTCGGCGGCCAGCGCTTGCTGTAGCGCGCGTAGCGAGTGGTTGGTGGTGGTGGTGGTCATGGCGTGTTGCAATGTGTTGGTGGCGGCGGATTCCCGAGTGTGAGTCGTATTGGAGTGGTTGCGCAATTACTGGACGTGCTGTTTAGATTTGAGCCCACTATTGTGGCACGGCCACTTAAAACCACGTTGACAAGGTGCGCACGCCTACTGGAAGCCGAACGAGAGCCAGATGCCGGTCGACTTGCACTCGGTCATTCGGCCTGGTGCTTGAGAGACACTCTAGCGGGCTCTTGCAGACATCATTCGCACCGATTGGAAGGACAACGAGTGCAATGGCGGCGCTGGTATCAAGAGGCTTTGAAGTGCCAAACAAAACCTGACGACGAGCCTTCGCGTAGAGGCCTTCGAGACTGTCGTCCTCGCTTGAGAGTGCCTCGTTGCGGTCACGTGGTCTCTGGCCACTTGGGCCCTGGTGTTGGTTGTTCCGTCAGCGCTCGAAGACGTGCGTGTTGCGGTCGGGCATGGTGCAAGAACTCGAGTTCGGACAATCTGTGTGAAGTCTGCCATGACGACGCGAGTATCAGGGAGCAATCCTCGTAGGTGTTGGGCCATCCAGCACGCCTCCATCTATGTGGGTCTCGCATGTGGCGTCCTGGTATCGCTTTTCGTTTTGCCAGCGCGCGCTGGTGCTACGGGTGGCATCGTACACGACCTCGTTGCTCGTACAGCGTTCATTGCTCCGGATGAGTAGAAGCAGGCATGAAGGGCCATCGATCTCATGAAACATGCAGGCCATGGGCTGTTGGAATGCCAGCACAGGCTGCCAGTGACATCATCCAGGCAGGCAGGATAAAAGTGGTAGCCAAAGACGTGGTGCACCACTTCGAGACTGGCAAATTTTCCGCTCACACCTCGACCATCATGGGCTCCATCACCAGGTCGTACCGGCGCACATCGCAATATACGGGGACAGCAATCTCATCATGGACGCACGCAATGGGTTCGCAACACTCTCAGACGTCAAGCTCGCGCACATTGACAACGCCGTCACCGACTGCACGCGACACCTCAGCTGGGTCTCCTGGCACCACGTCCGGCGCGGCAACAATAAGATGGCAGACTACATGGCAAGCGTGGCGATGGATTCCCAAGCATCAGCAACGATCGATCGGCAAATGTACGGCACGCAGAGGGATATATTCAACAGGACAGCAAGCTGGGTCGGCAACGACATGTCCGGGCTGACCTCACGACGCAGAGCCACCACGGTCAGCAAGCTGATCAAGGAGTTCAGGGATTCTCAAGCTAAGTACTTTGGTACCAGTTGCTAAATAGAACACCTTCTCTCCATCACCAGGCCAATCAAAAAAACTTCAGAGAGTCGGATGCTGGTTCTAAATTTTGATTTGAAATTTGTAAGCATGCATACTCTCTAAAATTGTCGATCGATTCAATTGTAAGCGTTATCAGTATACTAAGGTAAAAATCTGCGATGATAACATGTCTAAACGCGATCGATTGCACCGGAAACGCGCCGTTTCGTTAAAGTGGAGAGGATATCAAACACGCCCTGCGTAACTAGAAGTTGACACGTCGGCTACAAAGTGCTAGTTAACACGCGTCGCAGAAGTCTTCCAAACAGACGTATCCAAAAATAGATGTTTTTGGTCCACTTCAACTGTGCACCACTTTTTTCGAAGCGGACACCACGTCAGCTGCACCAAGCACCACAGTCAGGCAGTCACGTTGGGGACTGCAGACAGCTCATTCCGCAACTCGCCACCGACGAGCGAGAGAAGCCCCTTCCTCCACCCAGCCACTCCTCCCAGTCAACCACGCACACGGAAGCAGCTCGGCAGCCATGGTAGCCAAGGTTCCTCCTCCCCCTAAAACGAGCGACGACCTGCTCATCGCGCCCAAGCTCATGTACGCGCTCTCGTCCGGCGGTCAGTCGGCGCTGGTGAACTTCCTCCCGGTCTTCTACGACCAGCTCCTATACGACAAGGTGCAGATCGGCGTGCTCCAGACCCTCCCGTGCATCTGCGCCATGATCTCGCCGCCGCTCTGGGGCGCCGTCGCCGACGCGATCCACAACCAGCGCCTCGTGCACGTCGGCTGCGTGCTCTCAGGCGCGCTCCTGCTCTACCTCATCCAGTTCACGCGCACGTTCGAGCTCACGGTGGTCGTCGTGGCGATCGCCAACTTCCAGAGCGCGCCAGGCGGCTCGCTGCTTGACCACGCGATCCTCAACCTGCTCGCTAAAGTCGGCGGCGAGTACGGGAAGCAGCGGCTCTTTGGTGCAGTGGGCTGGGGCGCTGTCGCCTACGTCTCGGGGCTCGCTGTCGCTGTCGCTGGCATCGCGTGGGCGTTCAATCTCAGCCTCCTCATCACGCTCGCGTCGCTGCTCGTGCTGCGCTCGATCCCGCCTGTCAAAGGCGGCCATAGCGATGGCTACGCCGAGCTCGAGAGCGACGCGAAGAACGGCGTGCAGAGCGCCGAGAAGCCGCCGAGCTTCGTGGAAGGCATGCACCTGCTGGTGAAGAAGAGCGAGCTGCTCGTGCTCTTTGGCGTCGTCTTCCTCATGGGCCTCATGTTTGGCGTCCTCTCGAGCTTCCTCACACTCAACCTCTACAACCTCTCGGGCAACAACTCGCAGATCATTGGCATCGCCATCGCGTGCGAGACCGCGTCCGAGCTCCCAGCGTTCTTCTTCTCGCAGTCCATCATCCGCAAGCTCGGCACAGTCAACGTCCTCCTCCTCTCGATCGCTGGGTACGCAGCGCGTCTCACGTACTTGGCAGTGATGACGAACCCGTGGGGCGCCATCCCGTTCGAGTTCCTCCACGGCCTCACGTTCGGGCTCGCGTGGGCGGCCTGTACGCAATACGTCTACGCAGCTGCCCCACGCGGAGCTGAAGGCACAGTCATGGGCCTCCTCAACGCCGTGCAGAACGGACTCGGACGTGGCGCCGGCACGCTCGTGGGCGGCTACTTCTACCAGCACTACGGCGCGTCGACCATGTGGCTCGTGACGGACCTCGGCGTGCCGCTCGCACTCGCAGGCGTCGCGCTTTTCGCGTACCTCAAGAACGAGGACGAGGCGCAGGCAGAGGAAGAGCTGCTCGAGACCGCCGAGGTCTTCTCGCCGCACCACGGCGACCCGATGGCGCGCAAGTCCCCGCGCAACACGTCGACACAGCTGTCGTACGACCCGATCGACGGCTAAAGGGAGCCAGAGTGTGCGTGTCTGGTGTGGTCTGCCACAAGACGGATGAGTGGGAGTGAGTGAGTGAGTGAGTAAGCGAATGCAAGTCGTTGTTCAGGGTGGTGGCTGGCGTATGTGGTTCGTGTGCAGCAGGAGCGTAGACGAGCGATCGAGAGAAGCCCTTGCTTCTCAACGGAGTGGCACCTGCTCGCACCCGCTGCTCTGATGCGGATCTCCGACGGCGACCGTCGCGTGCTCACACGCACTCAGAAACGGGTGCACGACGTCGACGAAGCCGCAACGAGTCCGCATGCACCCGCCGCCCTCCAGTACGACGCCGTGCTCGAGCGGCAGCGCTGGTTGGAGCGCCACGTGCTGCCCCGCACGCTTCTCCATGAACCACACGCTGCGTACGAGACTGCGAGCACGCACAGGGACGCCGATGAGCTGCTCGAGCGGCAGACGCAGCTTGTCGCTGGCGTCCAACTCCCGCAGCGACAGCGCGAGCCCCCCGCCACTCGCACGCATCGGGCTCGGTGGCGGAGACGACGACGACGCTGCAAAGTGCACCCCACGCGTGTTCGCACCGTCGCTCAGCAGTGGCTTCGTGGGCGACGAATCGGACACGTCTGGGACCACGGACGCCTTGGACCCGCGCTTGGACTTCTTCTTGGGCTTCGTCGGCGCAAGGGAGCTCTCGTGGTCGCTCAGCAGGTCGCGGTACACAGCGCTGTAGTACCAGCTGCGCACGAGTGCGAGCACTGCGACGCCCAGGATGCTCCACGCGACGCTCTCGCCCAACGGCGCGAACACGAGCCGCACAACGTGACTCGGCGTGTTCTGGAGGAAGTCGAGTTGACCGGAGAACGCGTTCGCTTGCGCTGTGAGGCCATGGAACGACCGCGCGTCGCTCAGCCGCTGCATCTCCATCCGCCGCTTCGACTCTGTGATCACGAACACAGCGCCTCGGTTCGCATAGGCGGCGAGTGCAGTAATGACTGCGACCTCGCTCACGCGCACGTGCGTCGTGCGCACGAACGCGAGCGCTTGGGCCTCGGCCAACGCCACACAGACGTCCCACAACGTGTTCACAGCCAGGAGCACGAGCACCCAGCTGCGCGCGACTGTGAGCCACGCGTGCGTCCTGCCAGTTTGTAGCTCGGTGGCGTCCCAGATCGAGACGCTCGGGAGGACCACCATCCACGAGAGGAGCCGGGCTACGAGCGTCAAGGCCGCCACGAGCTTGCTGCGGTGCAGACCCGCTGAGAGGATGCCGAGCTTGTAGTTGTGCGAGTGGAGACTGTACGCGCCACTGCCACTGGTCGAGAAGAGCTGGGGGCGGCCGAGAACAAGCCGGCCGATCTCGATCGCGCTGCACGCGTTGAGCGCCAGCAGGAGCGCGTCGACGGCCAGCATGACCGAGTAGAGCGCGCCAAAGCACGAGAAGTTGAGCAGCGCTTTGTGGCGCAGCTCAAACAGGCCGTTCGCACCACTACGCAACGCAAAGAGGCTCCGGCTGTTCTCGCGCGTGACGAACGTCATGCCGAAGACGTGCAGAGTGTCGCGTGCGAGCCGCGCCTTGTCCTGCTGGAAGAGCGGGAGAGCGGACGCGTACACGCCCGCGAACGCGCTCTTGAAGTAGCTCGGATTGCCGCAGCCAAAGATGGACGCCGTGTAGCGTCCTGGGCCTCTCGGCACGAACGCCTCGACACACACGACCGCCGACAATGGCGAACTCGTGCTGATCACGCCCAGCAGGTCTGTGAGCTCCGCTTCAGCGTCGCTTCCTGGCGCGACCGAGTAGTCGCGCGTCTCTGAGACGTCGACAACGCTCGCTGATAGGTTGCTGTGGTGCGTGAACTGGAGCAGCGAAGGTGTCGCCTGCATGTTGTACCGTTCCGTGAAGAGCCGCACAACCGACGAGTGACAGATCGCAGGCTTGCGGTCGTCGTGGAGGAGCTGGCACGCCGCCCACGCCACAGAGTCGACGCGGACACTGCTGCTCATCACGAGCTCCGGCACGCGGTGGCTGTGCTCCGGCAGTCCGATCTCACAGTTCTTGCCCATCGCGTGCGAGAACGTAGTGTTGGTGCCGCCAGCGTCCGTGAACGGGTGCAGCGACTCGCACTTTTGCAGAAAGGAGCTCCACCCGGACGCGCGCTGGTGCTTCTGTCCACTGAACGCGAGGCTCTGCGCCGGCTCGAGCGACGCCTCTTGCATCTCGTGGTGCGTGACTGCGACGAAGGCGTTCGTGTCCCGCGGTCCGAGCCAACGCACCTTGAACCACACGTCGCGCACATCGAGCGCTAGCACAAGCAGCACGAGGAGCACGTCCATCGCCAGGCGCGAGCGTGGCGTCAGGCGGAAGGAGCGCCACGCGTGCGCCGCTGCAGTCAACGGCATCGCGAAGCACTTGGGAAACGAATGGCAAGTTGTTGAAGAGCCGCGTTCGTTACACTGGCAGCAGTGGATGGGCCAGGTGGTTAATGACTGAGTGATTTGCGACTCCTGTGATAACGGACCGCGTCAGTCCAGCAACTTCAACTTGACCCCGCACGGCCACTGTGGCGGGCGACGAAGACACTGTGCGGACTATGGACAGATGTTCCGACCTGTGTACTCAAGCAACTCCGCAGAGACGAATTGATGCCCCACGCCCCGCTTGCTTCTCGCGTGATCAAGCTTCACTACCGGTATACATCGTGTTGTGATGTGGGTGGCGTCTGCTTGTAAGCGATGGCGTCTCAGGCGACAGCAGGCGGTGGTGATGAAGCAGCCACCAAACGAGCGTAGGACGGTGGTGGAGTACAGTAGCTTGACAGGCAGCTTGTGCCACGCGCCAC
>JAASFJ010000257.1:0-30193 GCA_023333755.1 Globisporangium uncinulatum
AATGGGGGTTGTGCGAGCGTGCGAGGTGGGTTGTGTGAGCGAGCGAGCAGCCTGAGTGGCGTGATCGAGCGAGCAGTGTAAGTGGCGCGATCGAGCGAGCAGCCTGCGTGGCGCGAGCTGTCTGAGTTGCTTGGTGAGTGGTGCAAGCGTGCAAGGTGACTGCGTGGACCGAGTGAGCGAGGTGCGAGTGGGGTGAGTGGCGTGAGTGGTGCAAGTGAGAGATCTGTGTGTGGTGCTTGTGGGATGTCTCCGTTCTGCAGGTTGTGCTGCTGCTGCGCGTCGTCACAGCTGCCACTGTGCATTTGCTCTACTCACGTGCTGCCATTGTGCTCACGCTCGATGGTCTGTTCTTGTTGGGTGCTTATTGGTTTGTGTTGCTTCTTGTCGAAAGTAGGCTTGCGAGCGAGGCCAAGCGAGGTTCGGTCGCTGCTTGCGTACTCACAGGGGCGGGATAGCCGCGACAAGTGTGCGGTGACGATCTGGATTTGTATGGCTGGAACCTTGAGTTGCATCAAGTGTTTGCCTGTGCGTTGATTGCGGGTAAAAACGGCGCGACAAAAAGCTCGACGGACACCATCTGTTGTCGTCATCTTGTATACTCCAGCTTGAGTATCCAATGAGAAATAGTTGTCGTGTTGATTTCGCCAAAAGTTGAAAAAATCTACAGGATGGACATACGATTTGTGAAACCAGATCGGTTTCGGAAATCGGCTGGTTTATGGCACCATACAAAGTTTTAGATTACAGATATCCTGTCTTATACAAGATGCACGAAATATTAAATACTTGGTAGTAGAGGTTAAGGTAAAGCACTAGATTATGGCCGACAACCAAATAATGGCGGATGAAGCAGAAATAGTCAATTAAAAACCGAAATCGCTGATATTCGAAACATTGATTGGCTAACTAAAAAAAGGAGCAGATTATGACTGGACGAATTTGGCCGAGATGGCGATCTCGGCGACGAGCACAAAAGGCAATTTGGCTCGGAAAAATTAAGGTGAATGAGAGCCTCGTTTTGCTAATGGGATCGGATCTTGGTGCGCGTAGAGCTGTGTACTGAGGTCCTCTTTGGAGTGAGAGGGCTTGCTAGGAGTAGCGTTTGCAAGACAGTTACCCGACGGTAGCTGTAGTAATTTTGACTGGAATTTGTATTTGTGCTGCGTCGGCCATATTTCATTAACTGTTCCGCTGGTGAAATTGATCGAAAATATCATTACTTTCAGTCGTCTGTCGATTGGACAGGTTTGTGATGTAAGAGGGGAGACTTACACAGAACGATAGAGCAGCGTAAACTGCTTGAGTGCAAGTACTTGAGATCATTAGTTGGTCAACTCGCATTGATTTTTCTCCTGTTTGCTGAGCTGTACGATTCTCAGCAATAAATTGGTATTTTACCTTACTCACATCTTGAAGTTCGCGATGAGAGCTTTCTAGTGGTTAAATTTGAGCTCAAATTAACCACTCCACGTCTCAGAACCGCTAAGTAAAATGCAGTCGAATTCTGTATGCGCGTTAAAAATATAGGAACAGGCTCTTTTATATTAGTTAAAGTTCAATTGATGGCTGGAGAAATAATAAGTATGAAATTCAGTATGTGGTCAATAAAAAAGAGGACACCATCGACTTTAAAAAGAATAACATACAGTGCCGTGCAATGCCCGGTGAAGCTCCGGAATTTGAGCCTTGATGTGTGGATTAGCGTTATGTAGACCTTAATGATATATACATCATTCTTAATTCAGTGAACGCCTTCTAAATGGGAGGCCAGTCACACCGCTGTTCCGGCCTTGTTGTGCATTTACTGAAAGACGACGCACCCAAATTGTTGCATGCACCATTACCTAGAAGATAGGTAATGATGCAAAAGAGGCTTTCCGTTTTTGTAGTTTTATGGTGACAGCAGAACACAGCATTTTTCAAACAAGGGCAAATAGAAGAGTAGTCGGAAATGAAAACCGAACATTTCGGGATGTCTGCCGAGTACAGACATTTTTATACACGAAAGAGAATTATCTACCACCCCGAACAAGCAACAATCCCGCCAAAAATCGTACCATTCATGACCAATTATTCTGTGAATTTATGAATGTGGCCTAAATGTTACCAGTTTGAAATTAGTTTTGGGAGATGTCTTCCAAAGATAAACGTAGACCTCATCGGGCGACATGAAATTATGTTCAGTTTCAGATAATATTTCAAGAAAAATCCTCTACAAATTAAGTAAAGGTCACGTGAAGGTTCATAAACTGTCAAAAATCAGAAAATATTTTCAGAAGGGGTAGACAAAGTCAGATCTCGGAATAAATCTGAAAAATCCGCGAGAACTTTTTAAAAGTTAGATACCTAAAAGGACTTAACGTTTTATTTTTCTCTTAATACCCAGTCTTTGAGTCAACCAGGCCAAATCCGACCAGATCCCCAAAACAAACTTCATCAATACAAACCAAAATAAGCCCAAAGGTTGTGTGTAAACGCACCGGAGCAACACATGTAAAACCGTGCTGTTTGCAACTTCTGGCGCGAAGTCTGCTTGACGCTATTCAGCTTTATCCGCAAATGTTAAACAGTGATCTCGATCAAAATACGTGTCTTTGACCGCCCCATGTGCGACCATTGTAAGCAGTATGCGCAATTGACAATTCCAATCACCTCTAGTTTTAACAGGTCACAGATGAGCTTGGTCATATCTCGAAACCGGTCAGTGTCAAGCGCCAGGCGTTTTGTGATGGACTTCTTTTTATCGTCAACATATAATTCAGACAATATACTGATTTGTATGAGTGATAACCCAACAGTACAGCATATTATGACAAGTCGACGTTAAAAAGACAGTATCGTCGCATTGTGTCGATTCGAACAGTTCTAATCTGAGTTTGGTCGTCAAATCGCAAATTATAAATTCCAAAAACGATGACCACCTCAGGCCGAAATCGTCAAGAACCTTTTTGGCTGGCGAATAACATCGCTGGGACTTATCCAATCGGAGTCGCGCCTGCACCATCTTGATCAAAACGCAAAGGGCTATCTGAACACGTGCTTTGACATTCGTGAAGCCTCGTCGTCTTAATTTTAGTTTTTCACATTTGTGCATTTTACTGAAAATTTGGCCTGGCTGACTCAGAGACTTGGTGTCAGAATGCGAATTTGGGTTTGCCAGCTGTAAACTGCGATATCGCACCATATAAAACTGGCACTGCCAACCTTGCAGTAGCTAAACAGTTATATCAGCTTTTGCGGGCGCGCGTATATATTCGTCGCTAGGTGGGCCTCTTTACACCTTTGAAAAGTCTCTGGGTTTTGATTCCACCGTTGAGTACTATGTATAACCATGGAAATACCTCGAAAGGATACCGTGTTCTACACCACGGTCACCGCGCACTGCTCCGAGTTTGTGGAGTACCAGCGCGTGGGCACCAAGACGCTGATGACCGCTGCGGCCAGCAGTACCAACCACGCTGCGCGCGTCGTCAGCGTGGACATGGGGCTGCAGTTTGCGGCCGCGCTCGACTTCATCGGTCAAAATAACGAAGCGCTCGAGCTTGCGACTGCGTTTGAGTTCGCAGCCTCATACAGCAACGCGGTCGTGAAGCTCAAGCGCAAGTTCGTGCTCATGCACGAGCTCGACGTCACCGCAAGCGCCAGCAAGGACTTTGAGAGCGCGCTCCAGCTCTACACGAAGGCCCTCAAGATCGACCCAGCGCACGTGGTGTACTGCGCCAAGATGCTGAGCGGCCGCACTGCGGCCAACATGTGGCTCAAGCGCTACGCCAGCGCATCAAGAATGCGACGAGGCGCTTAAGCTCAAGCCCCAGTTCTCAGTCGCGCTGCGACGTTGTGCGCGGTCGCTCACCAAGCTCAGCATGCTCCAGGAAGCGCTCACAGACTCCAACCAGCTCTACCAGGACGTGCACTACGAGTTTGCGATGGGTTGGCAGCCAGCTGCACTGATCGCTATAGTCGAGCGCGAGCGTGCGCAGGTCAAGGCCAAGTTGGACGTCCAAGACAAAAAGTGACGGGACCAGGACCGCGAGCGCTACGGGTGGAGAGTGGCAGGCGGCTCTGGCTCTCGCTCCAGCGGGTGGAGCAGCTGGAGCAGCAGCACCAGCTCGCAGTCGCAGGCGCCGCCGCCCAGGAACTCGACGAACGTTCGCCCGTAGGGCACGCACTACGAGGTGCCCCGCGTGCTCACGAACGTCTCGGCCCGCGACCTCAAGAAGGCCTACTGCAAGCTTGCGTTGCGGTACCACCCGGACAAGACGAAGAACGCGAGTGACGCTGAGCTGTTCAAGTATATGACGGCGGCGTACGCGGCACTGTCTGACGCGGTCGAGCGCCACAAGTATGACATGTAGCTTAGCAACAACAGATGGTTTTTAGTGTATGTGTAGAATGTATGTAATGTGACTGTATAACTTCATATCAGCTCAATGAGAGTACTGTGTCCATAGAGTGAGCGCTACAACTATCTACAGGGCCTAGGGTACTGCGCTCGCCCTTGCGCTTTCTGGGTTCGAACGTTACTGTGTTGGTACCCACGAGCCGTGCTAACTGGTGCAAGTGGTTAGAGTACCCCTGTGTACATAGAAGTTTAAACTGTTTACTACCCTTGATATGAGCAATGTCCGACAGACTTTGCTTCGGAAACGTGCTAAACCTGTACTAGGCGCGAGCAAAACGCCCTTCTTGTTGAATCAGAGTAACAAATTGCTTCTGACGCGCGAGCCGCAGGTCTTGTCCGCAACGAGCGCGCAGTAAGCCAATAAACGACATCAATCTCTTGCTACAATCGACTCGATATTTTTAAATACAAATCCGAGAACATTTTGGAATATCTAAACGCAAATAGGAGTTCCTCAATTTAACAAAATGACAATGGTAGGAAGGAGTTGGTGGTATGCTAGAGACAAAATTACAGCGTCCAGTCGACTTCTTCGCCATATATACATGCGCATGCCCACCAGGCACCAGGCATTCGAAATTGTGTATTAAGCACACTTCTCTATGAGGTGAAGAGGATTCTACTTTGGTATCACTACCCACGTTACGTTCTAATATTTAGTATGAATCTGCTTGCTAAATTTTTTATCATGGTGCTTGCTTATGAAGACCCCCCCCCTAATTTTACCAATTTGTGGTATGCAATGCCTAGTCAATGTGAAAAAAGCGTAGACATCCAGTTTCAACCTCCAGTCTCTGAGTCAAGGAGGCGAAGTCCCACACAAAGTATTTGAATGTGATTTTCTTTGGAATACTGCTCAGATCAGCGAGGTCAGACATTCATATGAAAGCTCATTGATATCAGCAGGACCATTTAAACACATTTTCTGTCGGATGCGTATGAGGTGAGCGATGGCGATTTCAAAAATATATATATGGTGGCACACCGAACATCTTGTTATTTTGGCTCATGACTTGCCGATAATGCACTTTACATATCCAAATTGTTGCAGAAAGTAAATAAGTTCAGTCAATATCTCACAATTCTGCGATATGTAGCAACCAGGACTTACAAGCCACCTTCAAATCTATTTCATGACCACAGTTCTGGTGATCAAAACTAGCACGCCGTACACCATGTTCGTATCATAACCGTCAAAAGGATGAACTGCTTTTTGTACTCCGATATTGTGATTTGTTGTACTGGCTGGCGTCTAAAAATGACAGCTTTCGAGACTTCAAGATTTTGTAATATTTGAATGGTGCTGTCGGAGATGTTTTGTAGAGGCTGCAAACACGTTTGTACATGCCTCCAGAATCTAGTGCACCTGCACACAAGCTAATGTTGTGTCCGAAGGAGGGTGAAAAAGAAAGTCGCTGCAGCGATTCGCGTTCGCTTGAACGCTTGCTTCAGCCCGGTGCACTCCGCTGCGCTCTGTGCATGTTGGCGCCGGGGCCAGTGTCTTGTTGCGTGAAGGCTACGCGCTTCGAACGCTATCATCTTTATTTGAACAGGTATTTCTTTGTTTTATGGCAGTTTCCCGCAACAGTGGTACTCATTTCATGCACCGGTATTGGTGACCATAGACACTTCCATTTAAGAACGCATCTATAGAACGAATACGTGGATTAGAACGCGGTAAACGAGATTGGCAATAAGTTCAGAAAAATGAATGTCAGTATTTGAATGCAATAAACGAAATTGGCAATGAGTTTCTCAATTTCATGATGAGTTTTTAACTGCACAATACCAGTTAGTATCCACGATCATTATTGAAAATGATAAATTCCGATCTCAGTTAATATCGGTAAACTTTATATATGTTTCAAAAGCATACTAAATATAAAAAAACTATAGAATTCCTTTGCGATTGGCAGTCAGCTGCGCATACAGTAATCGGATCAATTTCTGGATTTCTTGCATGCATAGTAGATACACATGTTTTTACTACTGTATGCAATTAAAAACATATACAGTAAGTGATAGTACGTACTCCTTTAGTAAATACAGAAACTCTAAATTCAACAACCGAAGAGTAAATGTTCGATTTCTTGTATTGTGATTACCAAATGAAATACAAAAAAATTGTCAGCATATTCTACATCATGAGCTGACTAGATTATAATCCTTCACTGTGAGTCAACACAGCGCGTCGAACGATCGATTATAATAACCAATATTGTCTGCAAGATCAAAGCGTCTGCATTTACTAAAAAAATTGGTACCAGGTTATAACAGACGACCAGATTATGGCAGAGGAAGATAAAACACAATCAGAAGTCGACCTTCGGATAATGGTGGCACGAATATTAATCAGTCGGTCGTCTTGGTGGCGAGCGCACAAAGGCGATTTGGCTATGACGTAGGTAAGGTTAATGAGAACCCCGTTCTCCTTACGGTTCCGACTTTTGGTGCCCATAGAGCTGCGTACTAAGGTGTTTTTAGATTGAGAAAGGTAGCTAGCAGTAGCAATGCAAGACCGTCGTCACACTTGGTTGCTTGCATACTTGACATTAGTTGCAATAATATCGACTGGGATTTCGCAAATGTCGTGTGGTCAGCCATAAACTGCTCCTGTTGTTAAATTTTGTAAAAATGGCACCACGTTCAGTGGACAGCTGGTTGTACAGGATTATGCAGTAAGAGTGGAGCACACACACAATGCGATAAAGAATCAAAAGCTGCTTGCGTGCAAGTACTTCACACCAACTCAAGGTGTCAGGTACTTACACGCAAGCAGCTTGTGATTCTACCCCACGTTGGACTTACAACTGTTTGCTTAGCTGTGCGATTTTCCATCTTAAATTGGTATTTTACCATGTCGAAGATTGTTCCACTAAATAAGACGTTGTGATGTGACGTATAGTCGTCTAACATATACCCGTGCATCACCCCATCAGCTGTATATGCAAATTGAGCAGCACCACTATTCGCTTGGGTTGCGTTCACTCATTCTAGTTTATGTCTAGCGGTGGTAGACGTTGATTGCTCTTGTTAAATAGCTCGGGTCAGATTGTTGCTGATATGTCTGATGTTCGAGCCCGTTTAAGCAGTGACGGACGTGTCTGAGATTGCTAATGAAGGAAAAATATGAAAGTGACCTCAAAACGCAGCTGTATCAAGTCTAATATTACGTAAATTGTAATATGTGTGGTCAACTGAGAAACTGCTATTTTGCGCTTGGCAAACATCGATCAATAGCAATCCGACCATATATTGGTGGTTAAATGCGTAGCGTTTAGTCTCTGCCATATGAGTTGGATTTATATTAAACCAAACGGAATAAATATATTAAATTTATTCCGTTTGTTCAAATATTTATCCAACTGATATGTGAAACAACTGAGGTCGACACCATACTTGTACCTTACGCTATTTCGTTACCGTATTCCTCATATCAATGCCGGCTTCGATGTGTAGATAATAAACTAATCCCCTCTGATCACTGTCTATGGAAGAGGCGATAGGATATTAAAGTGTTAGCCAAAATGCATGAGAACAAGATCGTAATACTAATGGTGTTAAAGATTATATTTTTATCACGAACATTTGTTCAGCTAAAATCAGAACAAGCCGCCAATGACATGTAACCGCCTTTGACATGAGGAATACGGTAACGGATCTCGAATTCGTCACGTTTAAATTAATTACAACACTGCGAAGATAAGATAACCAGGCAAATCTTATGGATTATGCTATTTAATTTAACATGGCATCTATAGAGAACTGAATTTACTATGGAAAAAATGCAGAGCCAATTAAATCCTCAACGGCATCATTTCGTTTATAGCACCCAATATCTAAGTCAACAGGCCGAATTTTGAGTAAAATGCAGAAATGTGAACTTAAATCAAGACGAGGAGGCTTCGCGACGTTTAGAGCGCATGTTCAAGCAGCCCTTATGCTACGATCGACATGATGTAGGTGTGAGTCCCCAAGGAAAAATCTTTCTATGCGGTGTTGTTGTTTAGAGCTGAATAACATCAAGCAGCCTTTGCACATGAGGTTGCAAACAGCAAAATTGTTCCTGTGTTGGATTGGCGCAGACACACAAAGTTTGGGCTCGTTTTGATTAATATTAATGAGGTTTGGTTTTCAAGTCTGGTCGCGTTTGGCCTGGTTGGCTCAGAAATTGGATGTGAAATAGCTTTTTAGTTTTGAAACGTACTACTCCGTTTCAAAATAAGTGTAGATTAGGACAAAAATATATGTATTTTAGTCGCTATTGGGTTTCACAGCACCTAAGAGGTAGTATTGTTACCACCAGATGATAGTATATCTATTAAGGAGCGTCACTGCTCCAACAACGTCTATTTAGCAATAGAATCCAAGAAAAAAGCAAAACATGCACATAAAATTGTCATTTATCAGAAAGTATATCTTTTTTATTTTCTTTCACCATTTGACGAGACGGTGCACTATCAACACTCACCACATACTAAAGCCAATAGAATTTGATACACTTTTTTTGAAACAGAGAAAAAGGATGGAATCTACACTTATTTTGAAACGGAGTGATACATTAAAAATATAGCCATTAAAAAGCGGTCAGTTGATGCCATATTTTAAATTTTTGATATATGTACAATTTCAAAGAAGCCGTTTTTCTTTTAAAACGTTTTTTTTAAATTGTACCTATTTCTGAAACCTGTTTAGAACTATTCAGATCCACAGAAGCTGGGAACAAAATTGTCGATTAAGTGCCATTTGTGTCGGTCAAACGAGCGGGGGGTTTTACGGTCAATATTACAACGCTTTGAGACAAATCCTAATCTTGTAAGCTGATAACAAACAATTTAGCTGGACAACGAGCATGGCCGGTGAAGCGGTGATGTGCGTGCATCTTGCGCGAGTGACTGAGCGACGACCACGCGCAGCTGCTGTTGATGACTCCAGCAGATCCTATACGCGGCTTGTTGTAGCGGTCCACGCACGCCTCGTGCAATACATTGCAGACGGGGTCCTCATGGTGCGCGCCTCTTGCTATTGCTTGTTCGTATCCTCCTTGTTACTTTGGTATCACGTGTAAAGTACGTCCGCTTTTGCTCATCTCGATTGCACACTGTTGGTCGCAGTGCGTCGTGCGGTCCCTCGAGCCAATTGTCGACATATGCGCGCTCCCAGCGGCTCCGGATGGCGTCGCTCAAGTCCTCGTGGCGCTCTTGGATGGCTCTGTGTGGCGCGTGACGCTTCCGTCGGTGTCTGAAGACGCGTTAACGCACGACTGCGTGCTGCAAGAAAGTGGCGTCACGAGAAGGTGGCTGCACGCAGCGATTGGCACCGTGGCGGTGGTGGTGGTTGGTAGTGTTGGTGGTTCAAGTTGGTCGGCTTTCTAACAGCGACTTGGTGGTGGTGTGGTGGCAAGTGCCGAGTCGATGGACTCGCTGACGCAGATGCTCGGGATGTCAGACGGCGCCGCCACAAGAAGCGCAAGCTCGTGCCACGTCGAGCGTTTGTTCCGCATCCCAGGCGTACAGTCGGTCCGCCAGAGTGGCGACTGCACAGTGTGCACGAGTGTGGTGACGCCATCGACGTTGGTGTGGGGATGTGCAGCGGCGAACGCGAAGTTCCACAGTCCGCAAACACACGATCCGGTGCTTATCGAGCTAGATGAGCTCGAGGCAGAGCAGTCGACGTGCGCTGTCGCTTTCCACAGTGACGACGGCGACCGAGCGCGCGTGCTGGTGAAAGAGCTGTTGCCTAGTGATACGTTGTCGAGCTCAAGGCTGGGCGATAGCTGGCTGCTTGTGCTGCAGGGCGACATGGACGGCAGCGTCCGGTACACGCTTGCTCCTGACGCACGAAGCAGGTCTCAAACAGTGGAAAGCGATGGAGCGACGGGGCGACGCTCCGGCACACTCGTAGAGATGGGCGAACCTGTCCAGTTCATCGTTCCGTTTGCGTCGACAAGCAGCCCGCGTGAGAGCAGCGGTGTCCTCGTGGTCGGAGCAAGCGGTCGCGCACGTTTGCTCCTTGCCACGAACAGACCCGCGTCAGTGTCGGCACCAGGCATCCCGATCGCGTTCGAGACGCCCGTCCAGTCCGTTGTGTTCGTGGCGGCCATGGACTGCTTCGTGTACAGCTCGCGAGGCGTCGTCTTCGGGTTCCGCGTGTGCGAGTTGATCGCACGGTGTTCGTCCACGTCGTCCAGCGTGCCCACGACTCTGCACACTCACTTTTCCACGAAGCTGCCGTTCAGCGTGGTGCGTCTCAGACCAGATAGGGCAGGAGCACTCGGTTTTGATTGGTCTTTGTTTGACGCAGACGGTCATTGGCTATCTTACGCCATGTGTCTTGTAGGGCGTCGTGGTGATCGCAGTCCACGAAACTTCCCAGGCACTATCGCTTGTGTACACGTCCGGCCGAGTCGTCTCGATGAGTCGGGACTTTGTGGACTCTGCACTAGCGAGCGTCCTCCCTTCCACCAAAGCGGTAGATGCCGCAGGCGAGACACAATCCTCTCTTCATCGAGGCACGGGCGACACGAGCGAGTCTCGCATCCAAGCCCTCCTGCAGCGGATCTCCCACGTGTCGAGTTCGTCCGCAAAGCTGCGAGCGCAGTCGGAGCACATGGATGCCCAGCTACGCGACTTGCACACAGCGCTGCTGGTCCAGAAGCAGGTTCAAGCGAGCGGTACGTTCTGTCGCGTCGGTGTATGCTGCAGTACATACACATGGACGCTGGAGTTCCGACCATTAACTGACCAACGAGTGTGCAGGGGTCGCGTCGCTGTTCAGCTGTAGATTGGACATGGCGATCGTCTCGGCCGACTCGTTCTCGCCCGCAAAGACTGTCCAGCTCAGTTGTCGCGTCAGCACCAGCAGCAGTCTCGACGCGATTGCATCGTCGCTGGCATGCTGGTGCGTGTTGGTAATGGGCCCTGCGTCCGCGTGGAAGGGTTCGGGTACTCACGCATGTGTGGGCTCTGTGTTCCCTCGCTCCACGACAGGCACGTGAGTGTCCACGTTCGAACTCGGCGGCAGCTCGTAGCGACTTTCGTGTTTCGTCTCGAGGACGTTCTGTCGTCGCAGCAGCAGCAGCGGGCGATGGCGCTGGACGCCGACACGCTCGAGCACCACGATGTAGGCGGAGCGATCTACGCGTCGTGCTCGCTGCTCTTCCAACCCTGTCAAGAGCAGGGGGTCGGCGAGGGTGAGAGGACCACGGACGAGCCACCACACAGCGCAGCGCTGTTCTCGTTCGCCATGCCGCTGGTGCGCGACAAGCCCTTCTACCTGCTGCAGCTGAGCAAGCTCGTGCCGGAAGCCGACGTGCCGACGAACCACGTGGCCATCAAGGCTGCGTTCCGCCAGGACCACGTCGCTGCGCTTGTGCCGTCTACTGGTACAAGGAGCAAGGAACCTCCCGCAACAGCGCTGCTTCTCCAAGGCTTTCAGCTCTGGTCGGCGCTCGCAGAGCACTGGCACGACAAGGCGTTCGCGGCACTGTGGCTGCGTGACGTGCAGGAGGTGCGAGAGGCAGGGATCGCTCCGCCATCACGCTTTGCGCTCGTGTTCCCAGCGTTCGCTGTGAGTGAACTCATGCCCGAGCACGTCGCCGCTGTCGTTCGCAGCGTGCTGCACCTTGCGGTGTCCGTGACGACCCAGCACGTGCTCGAGAGCTGTCGGCGACAGGGTGGGAAATTCTGGGTCGGCTTGAAGGCGATCTCAGGCAACCTAGTGGTGTTGCGATTCGCACTCGCAGACGGGATCGTCGAGATCGACGGTGCGATGCTCCGGCCGCTCGAGGTCACGATCCAGAGCTCCAGCGCGGACGACCTCTCTGTGGTGCGTTCTCATTCTCAGGCCTTGATCTTCTCTGTCTTGTGCAGTGCGCTTTCGTGACGCGTTGTCACGCTAACGTGTGTGCCCATAGATGCGAGCACTGCTGCTCGAGAAGGTGCCTCGGATCCCTGGCCACGAAGAGATGGTGATGCCACTGGACGAGGTGCTTTCTGCGCTGTCGCTCGAAGCCGCCGACTTTCGAGCCGCGCTCGACGAGGCAGAGGCGCTGGCAGAGGTACGATGGCGTCACCCCTGTCGTCTACTTGCTCGAAGCGTTCGTTCCTGATGGTTTGTGTTTGGTTGCGATGTGATGCTGATCACAGGTGGTTGCAGAGAAGGTCTCGAGCAACCTGCGTGACGCGGAGAGCTGCTCGCTCTGCACGGACGAAGTCGTGCGTATGCTCGCGGATCTGGCGCGTGTGGAGACGCAGGCGCTCGACATCTACTGGAAATCGCGCCAGGTGCTCAACAAGTTTGTGATCTGAGCGCAATGGTGAAGCTGACCGAGCTGCGTCGAGGCGGCACGCACGAGCCGAGCAGGAAGAGAGAAGAAATGCTTCAGTCCGCAAATGGAGGGACGACGTGCAACATGCATGTGCCACCTTGAGGGCGTCGGCCCATCGACTACAGATTCTCCGTCGGCAGGTTCTGTTCGCGCAGTGTGGCTTTCTCCGACGGAGACGAGACCGAGTACAGCCGCTGCAACACCACCACATAGCAAAGGATCATCTAGGTGGTTAGCGAGAGCTCAGCAGCAGCTTTAAGAGTGAGAGGTTCAAGCAGCGGACGTACCTCAAAGTACCGTGGCGCATGTGACGGCCAGAGCAAGTAGATGAGCGCGCTGTAGATGCAGAGTTCGACGCTCGTCGTGATGGACGCCACTACTTTCTCGCGCACCCACGGCGACAGGAACGACGCGATAAGTACGATCGCTGGGAGCGTCAGGATGTAGACCGAGAAGAGTGCGCCAATCTGGATACTCTCGTGTGTGGATCATCCCCATCATGCAGAAAGAGCGACATCCGTCCGTCAGTCGGTCTCGCAGTGGAAAACAGCCGGCATTCGGAGGTCGCAAGTCGCACCTGGAGGAAGAAGCAGCGCTTCACAGTGGCTTCCTCGTACGCTCGCGTGTCGAGGATCGTGTGGACAAACCAGACGAGCACGCCGAGCAGCAGCACGCAGATACCGACTCCTGGCCACGAGTCGTAGATGTAGAGCGTGGACGCCGGGTCGAGCCAGACGAGGTACCACATCGCCAACGAGAGGTAGAGCCCGAGGATCGTGATCATGAGGCATGACAGCTTTTCCTGGCCCTCGAGTGCCACGCTGTTGATCGTCCAGCCTTTCGCCACGAGCATCGCGAGCAATATCATGCCAACGCGGACAAACACCTGCAGCATCTTGGCCGCGTACTCAAACAGCGGCACGCCTACGCCTGTGAACTGGAAGACGTAGAAGTGGACGAAGAGCAGCGCGTTCGAGACGCAGAAGAAGAGCACCGCGAGCGTGAGCAGCTTCATGATCGGGTGGAACGACTCGGACTGGCGCATCCCACGCGCTGCCGCCAGCTGCGCGGTCGCTGCGAGCGCTGACAGCACCGTCATGAGGCCGTAGATCATAGGCATGCCCTGCTGTTGCACTGGGAGCTCACTGCCGTCGGCCTGCGTCATGTGGATGCTGTACCACGACGTGAAGTAGTACTTGCGGAAATTCTCTTCCGTGATTTGCGTGAACGCCGGCTCGTACGCGTCTCCGCCTGGCACACACCGCGCGAGCGCGACATACCTGCAAGAGATAGCGCATAACACTTAGTCTCGGGCAAGGACGGCATCGCCGAACAGGGCACTGCCGACCAGAGTACGCTGCTTGCATATGCCAACCACTTAGCGAGTCAGTCAGTCGCGCACCAAAAGCGCGGACGCAAGTGCTCGTGGATGTCGAATGCGAACGTGAACGGCAGCGAGAGGGCGGTCGATGTCGCCGACACGTTGTACACGATCTTGGTGTGCGCAGGAGCGACCTTGCAGAAGCAGTCGCAGCTGTCGTCACGCATAATGTAGTTCCAAAAGAGATCTTCGTCGTCGTAGATTGCGAGCTGCAGCCCCTCAATGTCGGTCTGCACTTCACCCGTGATCCGCTGATTGCACACGAATGTGCACGCATGCGTATAGAGGTAAGCGTGTCTATCAACAGCACCATTGCGAGCAGATAGCAGCAACGATGACATCAGCGTCACACACGCACCCCTGCGAGCTCCGCGAGCGTTGGCTGCCACGTGAAGCAGAACTTGCCGAGGAACTCGAACTGACGCGCGACTGTGAAGCCCGAGAAGATGCTCGCGCGTGCGCACGCGAGCAGCGCTGCGACGGAGAGTACCAGTTGCCAGGCTGTTGTGGCGCGCATCGCGAAGGTTGGTGCGAGTGAAGGGATCTTTTGAGTGTGTTCCGCATTCCCAGCGGTCGCACTCGAGGCAAAACTTCAATGTAAAAGAGTAACAATGCGAGTCCAAGATTTGGTGGACGTTATGCTAGTGCAGTCGAGCCAAAGGCATCGGAGGTTCTCGGGAAAGAGTTGTTGTGGAAAAGAATATCCCTAAACAGCATATTCAACCTTTTCAGACGAATGAATCGAGGTGGTCAAGTTGGTGCAGCTTTGTCGTCTTATCTGTCACAGCCCCGGATCTCCAGCTTGCAGAGTCTCGGCTGTCCACAGCCGTTAGAGCCGACAACCGACTCAGCTTGCTCTGCACAGTTCGTGCAACGTGAGTGAGTGAGTGAGTGAGTGCAGCCCTTCTTCCCTCGCTCCCTCCACTCGGTCGATCGTCCACCGTTGGGGCTGAGAAGTTCCGACGTTCCGAGACGATGTAAGACCGCGTCAAAGGAGCAAGTTGGTGTCGCGAATGCGTTAAGAGAGAGAGAGCAGCAAGGCGAGCAACCTTTCGGGACACGTGATGTTTGCACGCTGGCGCCACTCTGGATTTCTCTCTGCGAGGCTCTGGCGCGGCAGGACGACACCTGTGTGAGTGCCTTTCAAAGTGCAAGATGGGATGTTACGTCGAGTGCGAGAAATGCATGGATGTTGTATGCGCAATGCATGTGAAAGCCCATGATGCAAGCGGGATGGAGGAGAAGCAGCACTAAGAGCATAGTGCGGAGCCGCACAAGTGTGCACCGAGACCAATTGCTCGAGTACTGAAGGTGGTGCATTCTGTATGGTTCGATTTCGAGCCATGCTGCACAGCAAATGTCGACTCACAAACCTTGCGTACAGATTAGTCTGTACGGTAGAGGCAACAGAAGGATAAACACAGCTCAGATAAAAAGCGTTTTGTGTGGCATAAAAGCCATGCAGGAGGATTTTGCCTCGTTCTCCTGCGCATCACTGTACTGTGCACAGCCTTCTCCTTCAGCCTCTACTGACCATCTGCTCGGTCTGAAGTGAACAGAGATCGCACAGCCGCCACCCAAGCACTGGACTTGTGAATTCTCCACATTCCCACTCGGCTACTTTTTGTTGCTGCATACCAGGGATTGCTCGTGCTCACACTGTCCACGTCGTCCGTTTCCTCGTAAAGCGGGAACCAAACTGGCTCGTCGTGGGCTTGCAGCTTCGCGCTCGCTCTGCTCGCCGCCACGCCGCGCTTGCGCCGCCTCCATTTGCCCATTCCGACTTGGTCTGTAGCTGCGCTCGATAGCAGCAGCACGTGACAGTAGCAGTAGCAGCAGCAGCAGGAGCAGGATGCGGCGCGCTGAGGAGCTCCAGGAATGGATCTGCCAGGTCACGGAGCAGCCGAATGACGGCGAGCACCTCTCGGTCGTGCTCCAGGACGGGCAGCTGCTGTGCCAGCTCGCGAACGCGCTCGACCCGCACGCGAAGCTCAAAGTGAACCGCCTCAACACAGTCTTCCACGCGAAAGCGAACGTGCGCCTCTTTGGCGACTGGTGCCGCGCACAGGGGCTGCTGGAGGCCGACGTCTTCCAGCCCGACGACCTCGCGGACGGCCGCGACTTTGTCGCTGTGCTCGCGACGCTCTCGCTGCTCTTTGACAAGTTTGGTGGGCTCCTTTACACTGGTACGTCGTACGACTCGGACGGCGGTGGGAACCCGCTCTCGGACTCGGACACGTCGACTGGGAGCTCGCACGGCGCCGTGTCCCCGCAGCAAAAGAAGGCGCCGGCTGCGTCGCCCACAGCGACGACGTCGACAGGTAGCGGCAACAAGCTCGCAGCGTTCATGAAAGGCAACTTCTTCTCGATGAAGAAGAAGCCAGCGGCCAGTCCACCGCCGCCAGCAGCAGCGCCTGCGGCTGCGCACGAAGGCACACCGCCCATGTCACCGGCCTCGCCACCGCCTGCGTCCCCGCACTTCAGCACCACGACGCCGCCCCGGTCACCACAGTTTGGCGGACCGTCCCCCAAGAGCTTCTCGCCAGCCCCGTCGCCCCCACGCTCGCCGCCTCCGCGTCAGCAGACCCGGACGCTCAGCGGCGGCGCGAACAACTCGCGCCTGAACGCGTTCCTGTCGCAGGTCCCGTCGTCCCACGAAGCGCCGCTGCAGCACGTGGTGAAGCCTGCAGGGCCGCTCAAGCGCACGCCGTCGCGTAAAGAGAACCAGCCAGCGAACGGCGCCGTCGTGCCGAGCCCCAGTACGCCACCACGCGGCCCGAAGAAGACACTCGCGCCGGTACCAATCACCATCCCAGCGGCGCCAACCAGTGCGCCAACCGATGCGCGCTCCAAGTTTGCTGCGTTCATGAAGACGGTGCCTGCGCCGGCCACGAGTGCGCCGCCGTCGTCCGGTCCGGCGCCAGCGTCGAACCTGTCAGCGTTCAAGAAGACAGTGCCGACGACAACAGCAGCATCCGCCACCGGTGGCAGCAGCACAGCGGTACCAGCGCCAGCGCCCAAGTCCGCACCGTCGTTCCGGACGCGACAGAACTCGAGCGGCGAGTTCGCCAAGCGGAAGGCCATCTTCTCGCCCAAAGGAGCGGCGGCGGCGAAACCAGCTGCGTTCACATCGGCGCCCAAGTCCCCTACGGCCAACAAAGCGACGCGCACACCGTCGGCGGAGAACAACAAGCTCAAGAACTTTATGATGCAGCAGCCAGTGTCGACGACCACTGTGAAGGCCCGCTCCGACTCGCAACAGAACAAACTCGCTGCGTTCCTGGCGACGACGAACATCGCCCCCAGCATCTCGGAGACGCCGGGACCGGAGTCGAGGAAGAACGCGCCGTCGATCGGAGGCTTCAACCCGTACACGAACGGCAAGCAGCCAGCGGCGCGGAAGGTATCGACAGCGACCAAGCCTGTCGTCGCAGCCGCCACCGCCGCTCCGATCGCCGCCGCCGCCGCCTCGGCAGTACCCTTGGGCCCGTCTCGCTTTCCCTTCACGCCACGGAAGACGGTTGTTCGCTCGACGGGCAACAAGAACTTCATCCGGCAGCGTGGGACGTACTTTGCTGCGCGCCGCCGCATTCGGAGCAAGTTCAGCTTGGAGGAGAAGCGCAAGAAGTTTATGAACGAGCAGCTGCTGCTGAAAGAAGAGCAGCTCCGTCGCCAGGCGGCCGGCGCGGCAGGTGCCAAGCAGAACCTGATCGTGCCGGGCGTGCAGTGCTACGTCCCCGACCGAGAAGAGGTGTGGTTGCTATCGGAGATTGTCGAGTACAACGAGCGCACAAAGATGGTGACGATCCAGGCACAGCTGGACGACGGGACGTCCGAGAAGCGGGTAGTGGACCTGAAGGACCCCGACACGATCCGAGCAGTGGCAGGTCCATCAGCGACAGTGATCGAGTCGCTCCCAGTCGCGATCCTGCAGGACAACCCAGGCGGCGTCGAGGACATGCGGCTGCTGCGGTACCTGAACGAGCCGTCAATCCTATTCAACCTGAAGCAGCGCTTCGAAGCGGCCAAGCCGTACACGTACACGAACGAGATTGTGATCGCTGTGAACCCGTACCAGTGGATCGAGACCATTTACGGCGACAATCTGCACGAGCCGTACCTGCATAAGCCGCGCGACTCGCTGCCACCGCACGTCTACTCGACGTCGACCGCTGCGTACAAGCACCTGCAGTCGAACGAGATGAACCAGAGCATCCTCGTAAGTGGTGAATCTGGCGCTGGGAAGACCGAGACGACGAAAATTGTGATGAACCACCTCGCGAGTGTCGCTGGCGGTCGCAAGGACAAGACGATTGCGAAAGTGATTGACGTGAACCCGCTGCTCGAGTCGTTCGGCAACGCCAAGACCACGCGCAACGACAACAGCTCGCGCTTTGGCAAATTCACACAGCTGCAGTTCAACGACGGTGGGAAGCTCATTGGTGCCAAGTGCGAGACGTACTTGCTAGAGAAGTCGCGCGTGGTGTCGATCGCCGAGGGCGAGCGGAACTACCACATCTTTTACCAGATGCTCAAGGGCCTGTCGAGTCGCGAGCAGCAAGAGTACGAGCTCGACCCGTCATTCACGTACCAGTACACTGGCGCGCTGAAGGACATGAGCATCGACGGGATGGACGACAGCAAGTGGCTCGAAGGAACACGCGCGTCGCTGTCGCTCATTGGGCTGAGCGCGTCGGATCAGGCGTTGCTCTTCCAGGTCCTCGCGGGTATCATCCACCTCGGCGAGGTGACGTTTGAGAAGAGCGGCGAGAGTGGGTCGCGCATCTCGAGCTCCCAGGCGCTCTCGAGCGTCGCGAAGATGTTTGCGGTGCCGTCACTTGCCGTTGAGCAGGCGCTGTGCAACCGCACAGTGATCACCCGGAACGACTCGGTGACAGTCCCGATGGGCCCAGTGGAGGCGTTGGAGAACCGGGACGCGCTTGCGAAGACGATCTACTCGAAGATGTTTGACTGGATGGTGCAGAAGATCAACCTCGCGATCAGCTCGGACGAGAGCGCGATCCAGGGCCAGATTGGCGTGCTCGACATCTTTGGATTTGAGGACTTTGTGCAGAACGGCTTTGAGCAGTTTTGCATCAACTACGCGAACGAGAAGCTGCAGCAAAAGTTCACGACTGACGTGTTCAAGACGGTCGAAGACGAGTACGTCCGTGAGGGGCTCCAGTGGGACCACATTCAGTATCAGGACAACAAGGACATTGTCGACGTGATTGACGGCAAGCTCGGGATCATTGCGCTCATGAACGACCACTTGCGGCAAGCGCGTGGGACAGAGGAGGCGCTCGTGAACAAGATCAAGACGAACCACCAGAAGAAAGGCGCGGACGTGAACCCGCACATTGACTTCCCCAAGGTCAAGCGCACGCAGTTTGTGATCAACCACTACGCGGGCTCCGTGACGTACGAGACCGTGGGTTTTATGGAGAAGCACCGCGACACGCTCCAGAAAGACCTGCTGGACCTGATGCAGTCGAGCGACGTCGGCCTCCTCGTCGAGCTCTTTGACGAAAACGAGTCGTCGGCAGTCGACAGCAACAGCGCGCGCAGCAAGGCCGGTACGAAGAGTCTCGGCACGCAGTTCAAGGTCTCGCTGGCGCAGCTCATGGAGAACATCTCGTCGACCAACACGCACTACATCCGGTGCATCAAGCCGAATGCGAACAAGAGCCCGACCGAGTTCAACAAGCGCATGGTGGTCGAGCAGCTGCGGTCGGCTGGTGTGATCGAGGCGATCCGCATCACGCGCTCAGGGTACCCGAGTCGGCTCACGCCGGAGGAGCTCGCGACGCGGTATGCAATCATGTTCCCGCCGTCGATGCACAGTGGGGCAGACGTGCGTCGGACGTGCACAGTCTTCATGAGCTCGATTGGCCGGAAGGCGCCGCTCGAGTACCAGATGGGCAAGACGCTCATTTACTTTAAGAACGGCGTGATGGAGGAGCTCGAAGCCATGAAGTCGGACTTTATGTACTACGAGTCGACGTGCATCCAGAAGATTGCGCTCGGGTTCCTCGAGCGCCGGCGGCTCGCACGCAAGATCGCTGCTGCCGTGAAGATCCAGTCGGTGCTGCGGATGGCGCTCGAGCGCAAGGAGTTCCGGTTCCGGCGCCGTGCGATCGTGCGTATCCAGCGCGGGTGGAAGAAGTACACGAACGCCGAGGTGCCGTACGAGGAGCCGGTCGTCGAGTCCCCCTCAGAAAGCGAGAGCGATGGCGGCGGCGAGTGGGTCGATGAGATCGACGACTCGGACAACGACGAGGGCTTTGACGACGACGAGCAGGACGGACGGTCGGCCATGGAACGGTTCAAAGACATGCAGGGCCACGATGGCGCGGGCGACGACTTCCGGCGTAAGCGCGTCGAGAGCCTGTCGATGAAGGCGCAACACTTTATGAAAGGCCGCGGCAGTGGGAGCACGTCGAGCTCCAGCGCGAGCCTGGAGGACGAGAACTCGATGCTTAAGATCGAGAACCGCAACTTGCGGTACGACCTGGAGCTCATGCGCGAGCAGTGCATCGAGCTCCAGTCGATCATCCTGGAGATCAACAAGAGCCGGAAGCGGTAGGACGGGCGTGGTCGGTCGTGTCCTGTCGTGTCCTCGACCACCCACCCACCCACCCGCCCTGTTGTGCATGTGACCACGCGTGAGTACAAATATTGTAGGAGACAACTCTGGAGAAACATGAGAAGCACCATTATTGTTCTCAACCTTCTTCCCCACAGTAAACGCTCACATGACACCATGACGCTGAGCCAATGTGCGCTCCGATTCGGCCTCTTGTCGTGACAGCTACGCTTGGGCTTCGTCTACTGGCGCCGGATCGCCTTCTGATTCTGACTAGCACCGGACTGTGGAATCAGACACCCGCTCGCAGAAAATCTGGACTCACACCCGCAAAACTCCCCAAGAGCTCCACTCGGCGGCGTCTTGACCTTTGTCTGCCGCTACGCCCGCCACGTGACCATGCGCACGCGTTCGCTCACGTCACTCGTGCTGCTGCTCGCAATCGTCGCCCTCTCAGTCGCCAGCGCGCAGCAGCAGCCTCTCGATCGCAATGGGACTGCTGCGGATGCCACCGCTGTGGCCAACGAGCTGGCACCGCTGGAGACTGTGAGCGACGCCGCCGCCGCGTTCAAAAGACGCGAAGTGCTAGGTCTTGTGCTTGCCGGCGTCGCAGTGTTTGTCGCGGCAGGCGGCGGCACCGGCGGAGGCGGCATCCTCGACCCGATCTACATCCTCATCATGCAGCTGGACGCCAAGACAGCGATCCCGCTCTCGAGCATCACGATCGTCGGCGGCGCCGTTGCGAATCTGCTCATCAATGTGCGCCGAGCGCGCAAACACTCGACGGAGCCGCTCATTGACTGGGACTTTATCCTCGTCATGCAGCCCATGCTGCTCGGTGCGTGCGAACCTACAAAGCTGCAGCTCGAACGAGTGCGAGTGCTGACTTAACGTGTGTGTGTGCATGGGTTGCGCAGTCGGCGCGAGCTTTGGTACATTCATCAACACGCTCGTACCGACGTGGCTGCTTTGTGTGCTGCTCGTGATTGTGCTCATCGTCACCGGCGTTCGAACGCTCCAGAAAGCGATCGGCGCTGGTCGTCAAGAGTGGTGGTTCCCCCATCGTCTCGGCGGCGGCGCCGAGAGCTCGCGCTTGCTGGGTGCACCGACCACTCGCGACATGCCGCGTCGTGCAGCGCCGTTCCCATCACTGGGGACGTCTTCACGTGGACGACGGCTCGGGACAGCGCAGGATCCGCCTTCTGCAGAGCCTGAGCCGACCGCCGCCATCCCATGGCGCAAGGTCGGCACGCTCTTTGGGCTGTTCCTCGGCATCGTGGCGCTCACACTGCTGCAGAAAGCGGTGCCGCAGAGCTCGTTCTTCTTCTTCCTCGTGCTCTTCCTTCCCACGATCTTCCTCATGGTCTTCATCCACTACTCAATGCGCACAGTCAACGAGACGTTCCGGCGCCAGCAGAACCCGTACTACATCCTGTCGCCAGGCGAGATCCAGTGGACGCCGAGCTCGATCCGATATTTCCCGCTCCTGTCGATCGCAGCCGGCACGGTCGCGGGCATGTTTGGCATTGGCGGCGGGATCATCAACGGCCCATTGCTGCTCGAGATCGGCATCGACCCGTCGGCCGCGTCCGCCATGACAGCTACGACCGTGCTTTTCTCTAGCGCAAGTACGTACACTGCATCAGCTTGGAAACTGACTGGCTCTGTGGCTGGTGACTCTTGCTGGAGACACTGACGGTAATGTTCGCTGTCATTTGGTCTCTGGCTCGCTCGATGGCTGCTCTGTCCGGACAGTGTCGTCGTTCAACTACATTATGCTGGGCTCGCTGGACTGGAGCTTCGCAACGATCATGTTCCCCATGGGGTTCCTCACGACGCTCGTCGGTCACGTCTGCCTCTTGCGCATCGTGCAGCGGTACAAGTGCCCGTCGCTCGTGATCTTCTCGATGGCGATCGTCGTGCTCGTGAGCGCCGTCGCGATGAGCATTGAGAGCGTCAAGGAGCTCATGAACTAAGCGAGCGAGTGCAAGCCTATTTGCTAGGACGCACACCGTTGTGGCAGTGCCAAGTCAAGTGCTCAACCATACTGAACTTTACGTGTTGAGGTTGACATTCTCCTCCGGTGTGTCCACCCAGACAGCAATCAGATGTAGCCATTTCGACTGAAAATGAACTTTGTGGTTGTCGCAAACCAACTTTCTGGTGTCTCCACGAGCTGCTGACTCGATCGCTGAATGGCCAATTGAATCCGCGAATCAAGGGATCCAACACCCGCCAGTCATATCCATCACTAATCTGTCGTTTGCGGTCCCTCACACATTCTTTCCACACTCGCAAGCTCTTCCGTGGCTCACGGTACGAAGAGACAACTTTCAGCCGACAGCTTGCACTCGACACCTCCGATTGGCACTCAGGACGGACGATGATGTCGCAATCGGCAAGAGCACATCGGCGGAACGGTCCCAAGCGGCCGGAGCCATCAATGTGCATTCCACTGCGCCTCGCTGACATGCGCTCTTCCAGTTCGATGCGACTGCTGCTGGTGCTGGTGCTGCTGACCGCAGTCGCGGCAGCAACAGAGACCGCTGGCACGAGTGATCGTCGCCGCGCAGAGGCGCAACAGGACGTGCTCAATGACGACGCAGCGTTCCTCGACATCCACCGCGAGAGTCTCTCGTGTGACGCGACCGCCGACTGCCTCGCACGCGGGCTCCGCAACACCGTGTGCCGTAGCGGTGAGTGCATGGACGACAAGCTCTTCCCTCTCTCGCGCACCGAGGTGTATGGCTCTGTGGCTGCGTTCTTGGCGAATGTGCTTGCAGCTGGTTCGGGACTTGGCGGCGGTGGGCTGCTCGTGCCGCTCTACATCCTCGTCATGGGGCTGTCGTCGCACGAAGCCATTCCGCTCTCGAAAGCCACCATCTTTGGCAGCGCCATCGCGAGCATGCTGATCAATGCGCGCGCCCGCCACCCGCTCGCGCGCAATCGGCCGCTCATTGACTTTGAGACGATGCTCATGATGGAGCCCATGACGCTCGCTGGCACGATCATTGGCGTGAACCTCAACGCGGTCTTTCCCGAGTGGCTCATCACCGTCTGCATTGTATGGCTGCTCACGAAGACCGCACTGCGGACGTACACTAAGGGCGTCAAGATGTGGCAAGAAGAAGGCGCAGCGGACGCCAAGACGCTCACAGACGTCGTCGCGTACTGGAAGCTGCTGCCCCACGAGAGCAAGTTCAAGCAGTTCCAGGTCGTTGCGCTCGCGTACCTCAAGTGGAAGGCGTTCAAGCGTCCAGCTGGCGACGTGAAGATTGCACCGTCGAACCCACAAGAGAGCGAGATGCGAATGGTACGTGCGTGAACGCTTTGAGGGAGAAAGTGGCGAGCTTGCTATGTTATGGTGTGTGTGTGGATAGTGGGGACGTCCATCTCACAGTTCCTGGTGGTTGCTTCCCGTAAACAGCTCACGAGCAGCAGCACTGTGGACACGGACGACGACTTGGACAGCGACGTGGCGAGCGAAGACGAAGCGCTCATCAACGCGGGTGTGAAGAAGCTCGTCATCAGTAGCGCCGGACCACAACGCAGCGTCGACGAGCTCACAGCCCTGCGCAACCGCGTGCCGTACGGCGACCTCGCGGTGCTCTTCCTCACGTGGGTCGGCCTCGTGCTCTTCTCGATGATGAAGGGCGGCCACGGCTCGCCGAGCATCATCGGGCTCTCGTGTGGCGGCTTTGGCTACTGGGTGCTCATCGCACTGGCGTTCCCGTTATTTGCGTGTGCGACCGCGTACTTTGGTTTCAAGATCGTACGCTTCCACCGCCAACTCCAAGCTGCTGGGTACCAGTACTTGAAAGGTGACGTCGTGTGGGACCGCGACGCGATCCTAAAGTACCCTGCAATCTGCACGCTCGCAGGGCTGGCAGCAGGGCTGCTCGGCATTGGCGGCGGTATGGTGAAGGGCCCGCTGCTGCTCGAGATGGGGCTGCACCCGCAAGTGGCGTCGGCGACGTCGTCGTCGATGATCCTCTTCACAGCGTCGGCGACGACAGTGCAGTTCATCATCATTGGCACGCTGTCGGTCGAGCACGCGCTCTGGCACGGCGCCGTCGGTTTTGTCGCCGGCGTCGTCGGGCAGCTCGGGATGGCGTACCTGATCCGCAAATACCGCAAGTCGGCGTTCGTGGTGCTGCTGATCGCTGCATTTGTAGGCGTGAGCGGCGGCGTCATGGGTATGCTGGGCACGAAGCGCGTCTTTGAGGTTGGCGTCGGGGGCTTCCGCTCGCTCTGCATTGCGTGAGCCGCCTCCACTTGTGAAGAGAAGGGATAGAAGTGTACCATAATGACTCAGCTGCGTGTTCATCATGTTCGTTCAATAATTGAGAGGTGATGTCTGTCCAACAATTAATTGCCATGCAGGTTTCGATACAAAACGAAAGAGCACACTGGACGCGCAACAGACAACACTGGACCGTGTCGAAGCAGCAACTGTTTATTTGCTTAACCGTGACCCACGGGAGCGGACCAAAAGAAGCAGGCAAACCACCGAGACGCGGCGCCGGCACCGCGGCAACTCGCGCTCGTGAACACCATCGGAGGAGGCGGAGCTCGCGCTCAAGGAGCCGAACTTTACTTGAGAAGACCGACCGTCGAGCGACCGCGGCGGCCCGTCGTGCACGTGTGCTGGCCGCGCACCTTGAGACCCCACCAGTGGCGAAGACCACGGTGAGCGCTGGAAGACGACGACAACAACGATAGAGAGAGAGAGCGTTAGTGTGTCTATCGAGTGCCATCCACTCAAGTGGAGCGATCTTGGCAGCAAGCACGTACAAGATCTTCTTGAGGCGTTCCAGGTCCTCACGGAGCTTGCCCTGGAGGTTGTTCGCCACAACCTGCGAGTGCTTGCCCGTCTTGTAGTCCTTCTTTCGGTTCAAGAACCACACTGGGATCTTGAACTGGAGCGGGTTCTGGATAATCGCGACGATGCGCTCGATCTCGTCGTTCGTGAGCTCACCGGCACTGAGACGAAGAGCGTGACAAGCCAGAGACAATGTCAGCACTTCACCAAGCTCACGGAATCCTCGGGTATATATCCAGAGGCGTCGTTGGACCAACGATACTACCACCAATGCAGCCAATCAGCACACTGAACGCACCGCTTGTTGATGTCCACCTCGGCCTTCTTGCAGAGCATGATGGCGAAACGGCGACCCACACCCTGGATGGCGGTCATAGCGACCCACACCTTGCGGCGACCATCAACGTTGGTGTTGAGAATACGCAGGATGTGCTGGAAGTCCGGTCCGATGACGAGCGACTGCGCATGCAACCAAGCTGTCAGTCATTGCCAATAACACCGTGCTTGTCGGGATGGAGAAGCAGGCGTGGGTTTGCTGCCATGTTGCTGCATTCGCGAGGTCGGCAGCAGCAGAGGAAGACAGGAGGGGAAGAGGACAGTGTCTCGCTGCTGCACCATGCTGATGGGCGATTGCACCACAGCACGTCCTGGAGTTGTCGATGCTGTTGACGACCATCCGCCGCCATTCGGCGCCTATCGTTAGAGCTTTTCTGTCCGTGAGCGGCGCTGGTTGCCGTCGCGCACACTCGTTGCTGGTGGTGGGTTGCTGATCTACTCGAGCTGTGGCATCGTCGAGACTGCGTCGCTGGCTTCCCTTCTCTTCCCTTCCTGTCATTCCCTTGCCGCCTCTCGCTCTCGCGTCTCGTTCGAACGCGGACGCGCATACATGCACGCGCGTTGCCGCGATCACCCGCTCGCCCATGCACAGAAGACGGACGTACCATGGTTATTGATGCTTTTGCTTCTGTGGGAACAAGGCGGAAACAGCGGCTGTGGGATCGCCTCAAAGTGACTGGCCAGCGGCGCGCATGTTGATTTCAGTATGGCCGCCAAATGACTGGCAGTCGCGAGAGCTGACGCCAACCCTATCTTTTATCACTACTGCGCAATTTTCATACATTAACCGAGTCATTCGTCACTTCTATAACGAAATATACCAGGGAGCTAGTTGATCAGTTTGGACAGGTGTGTCCGCACACTTTTCTAATTCAGTCTGTCATAGTACGCTCGATCGTAATTACACTTGTATAAACTCACTCTTCTTACGCATTTTGGATATGACTCCCTTTTTGCCTCGAAATCTTTGCGAGCATCTCAAGCAAAAGCTCAAGCGAAGATCCGTCATCGCCGCCGCCTTCGCCCCGAAGAAGCCCCCTCCTTGCGTCCGAAGCAACCTCCCAGAGCCCCACCTACGCCATGACGGACTTTCGGCGCACACAGAACACGTTCGGCGACGCGTTCCCGACGGACGACGCGCTCTATGGCGGCTTTAACTTTGACAACTGCCGCCGTAATGAGCTGCTCACGCAAGCTGCCGGCGGCCACGGCGCACAACCGATCAAAGCCATGAAGACGGGCACAACGATCGTTGGTGTGGTGTACAAGGTGCGTGTTCGTTCGTGGTGAGGATGGTGGTGGACACGAGCGCGTCGGCTCACGAAACAATGGGGACTGTGGTGTAGGACGGTGTCGTACTTGGTGCGGACACGCGATCCACGGGCGGCAGCACCGTCATGGACAAGAACTGCGAGAAGATCCACTACATCGCCCCGAACATCTACTGCTGCGGTGCCGGCACGGCCGCTGACACGGAGAACACCACGGGTGCGTGCCGATTGAAAGCGAGAGCGAGCACTTAGAAGAGTCTCGACTCTACAGTGGTACTGACTCGTATTGGGTGGGAATTGTGTGTGCTTGCTGCAGGGCTGATCTCGTCCCAGCTGGAGCTGCACCGACTGGTAAGCGCCGACGGTCTCTCTTGTATGCAATGCAACGTAACGCCATCACAGGCTCACGTGTGAGGTGTCGTGTCGTTTTGTCCCGTTTAGAACACGGGCACGCAGTCCCGTGTCGTGACGGCGATGACGCTGCTGAAGCGCATGCTGTTCCAGTACCAGGGCCACGTGTCGGCAGCGCTTGTGCTGGGCGGTGTCGATGTCACGGGCCCGCACCTCTACACGGTGTACCCGCACGGCAGCACGGACAAGCTCCCGTTCGTGACCATGGGCTCTGGCAGCCTCGCGGCCATGTCGGTGTTTGAGCACGGCTACAAGGACGGCATGACGGTACGGCATCTGGCGGGTGCTAAAGGCTGTGGAGAAGTGGTTCTCGTTCGTTGCTGGGTCCCTCGTTCTCTGGGTCCCAATCACCAGTGCACTTGACTTACAAGCAACGAACGCTCGGTGCTTCTATCTTCCAGGAGGCTGAGGCGAAGCACCTCGTGCAGGAAGCGATCCTTGCTGGTGTCTTTAACGACCTCGGCTCGGGCAGCAACGTGGACGTGACGACCATCAAGCGCGTGAACGGCAAGGTCGAGGTCGTGCAGGACATTAACTCGATCAAGCCGAACGAAGTGTCGGACCTGCGCAACCTCATCAACCGCGACATTGTGACCAACATTCCGCGTGGAGCCACGCGTACGTTGGATGGATCGGTGGTGGTGTCATGGCTATTAGTGAGATGGACGGACTCGTCACTCATCACTTGCCCTTGTGCTTGTTCGGTTGCGTGCAGACGTGCTGAGCTCCAAGTTCGAGGCGTTCCCGCTCGTGGTGGAAGACGCGGAGCCGATGGAGCTCTAAGCTCCTTCCGCAAGAGAGCGACGCAGAAGAAGAGCGACGGAAGAATGCGGATGCTCGTGCTGTCCTGAGTCTTGAGAGCTCTGCTAGAATCTGGACAGTAAAGAGTGATGGTCGCGTCGTACCTGCCCAGCAGAGCTGATCAATCCACCACAATCTCATTCCACCATATCACGATAGGCTCCTCTCTGCGCCTATCACACGAGCGTCAGGAGCATTACGAGAGCGTATTCGGGGGGAGAATCTGCGCCGCAAGCTCGAGCGTCTCTGCTGTGTCCGCTGGGATCGCAAAGACCGGGTGGATCTGCCGGATCGCCGCGTACTCTGGATGCTGCGCGGCCTCGCGGTCAAAGTAGCCGAGCATACAGAGGCCGCATATGCCAAAGAACGTGTGGAAGACGTCGGCGACGTTCCCTGGGCGGTCCGCGATGCCGCCGTCGTCCAAGTCCTGGCAGTCGAGGATGAACTGGACGAGCTTCTCCTTGTTGATCCACTCGAGCTTGCCAATCATGATGAGCGACGTGATGTCCCACCAGCTGTAGCACACGTCCGCTTGCTTCTCTGGCCGGCCGTTCAGCCCGCCCGAGTCGCACTGGCGCTCACAGAGCCACCAGCCCAGCAACTCGTCGTCGACGTACTGCAGGTGTCCAGTGAGCGAGCAGCACCGAGCGTCAGGCGGAGCTAGCATACCAGTGAGGCTCGCACGTGCGCACCTGCTCGAGTGAGTGGGCGATCGAGAGTGCGCCGACGGCCGTGAAGATGTGGCCGCCGTGCGACTCGCAGCCTATCACCAGCACCACACAACCGCACATCAATCACCAGCAGCCACCGCGTCAGCAACACGCACGCTTTCCTGCTCCCAGTGAACGAGACACACTCTGTACAAGCGCTAGCTGTACCAGGGATGTTGCCAAAGCCGCCGTCAAAGTTGCGGCACGTATCAATGTACGCCGCTGCCTTGGGCACGTCGACAACGTCGAGCTTGCCGAGCAGCGAGAGCGCCGAGAGCGCGCAGTACGTGAACTTGGTGTCGATCTCGAGCCACTCATCGCCCGCAAACGAGCCATCAGGCTGCTGCAGCGACGCGATGAACGCTGTGGTCTTGTCCTTCTCGACGCGGTCGAGTGCGCCGAGCATTGCGAGGATCAGCAGTGCGTGCAGCGTGTAGAGCAAGTGGCGGTCGTGGCCTACGTTGCCTGCAAAGCCGCCGTCCGGATGCTGGCACTCCAGCACCCACGCGACGATCTCATCCGGCCCCATCTCGGCCTCGCGTCCGAGCAGCGCCATGGCGCCCACGCCCCAGTACATGCCGCTCAGCCGCATGTGCTCAATCATGCACGACTCAAAGTCCTCTTTCTGGTTCTTGAGCCCTACGAGGTACTTTACGTGCAGCTCCACGTCGAATGCGCGAGACTTGAGGGCGCTGTCCGCGCCATCAGCACTCATGGTGGCTGTGAGGAATTGGGAGTGCGGACGACGACGACAGCGGCACTGGGACGGCTCGCTCGCACCTCCGTGGCAGGACGTGCTGCTTGCGGTTTGGATGCGGAAAAAAGCGGAAATGATGCGAAAAAGCGATCCAAAACCATGGAATCAAATTCAATATTCAAGCTCTGTGCAAGAAGTCCTGCAAAGTACTCACTCCTTCCTTGGTGCAATAGCGATGTGAAGGACTCACCTGTTGTGCATCAACCAGTCCAATCATCGCGCGTGGGTCGCGTACCACTCGACGACCTTTGGGTGCTGCAGGACACGCTCGTGCACACGCGAAAGGTACTCGAACGGCTCAATGACCTTTCTTGGCAGCCCGCTGCTCGACGTTTCGTGTAGAAACTCCACGAGCGAGAAGAGCGCCAGGTCCGCGACCGTGAGGGT
>JAASFJ010000258.1:0-30087 GCA_023333755.1 Globisporangium uncinulatum
CAAAAGGGAACGCTTTGTGAGGTACTGACCAACCGAGCATAGAGGAAGAGCCCAACCCGTGGCTCTCTCCCCTTAGCTCCCTGAGAACGCGTGCCACTTCATCACACTCCCCATCAGGTCCTCGTTCACGTGCTCGTTCCTGATTGTGGTGCAGCTGAGTGTGCCGTTCTCGTATTGCGTGAGGAACGCGGCAAACTTCTTCATGGCGGCTGATATGTGGTTACGGGTTGAGCTTGTATACGCTGCCTCCATCAAGCTTGCTAGCGGCTGCACCGCGTCGGCTTGGTGCTCAAACCGCGACGAATTGAATGCAGCCTCCATCCGTGCTTGTTCTCAGCCCTGGCACCTGTGTGCGAGCTGCGCGCATTTGGAGATCAGTGGATATGAGACCCGGCTGCCGATCGAGATCCGCGGTGAGGGTATCGGACCGCGCGCCAAGGTCGTGTACAACGAGCTGCTGGACTTTGGAAAGGTCTCCATCAACGACGAACGCACGCGGGACTTCATGATCCAGAGCAAGGGCGAGATCCCGACCACACTCGAGTTTGTCCCTACGATACCCAACCTTCTCAATACGACGATCGCAGTGAGCCGAGGAAAGCGTATGACTAAGCCCAAACAGCACCAACTGCAACAGCCGCACTAGCGACGCCTTTTCTTCTCTAAATCCAATGTTTGTGAGTGCTTCGCAAGAGGATGCATGTGCGTATGTGTGCAGGTTTGTGGCGAGTTGGAGGCGGATAGAAAGCGGCATGCGAGCGGGCGAGAATTTAAGAGAGCGAGAGGCTCTTACAAGTTCCGAGATTGCGGGAGACGGAAGGAGGAATAGTTGAAAGCGATAGAAGGCAATATCGAAGGAGTTTACGAGCGCCACGTGCACGAGCCACCTGAGATCTGGGTTCACGAACGCTTTACGCTCCTGTACAGCATGGCCATCTCAGCAACGTGCTAGTGGTGTATAGTCTGAATGTTTAGGATGAGGTCTTTTTGTGTGAAGATGTGCCTTAAACTTGTTCTGAATCACGACTGTCCAAAATATCACTTTTAAGTGAGTTGGGCATCGTAACTGAAATTGGATATATTACGCGTGGGTTTTATTTACGATGCTCCCGTGTTTGAAGAATCTCACATACAAAAGTACATATAACACTGAGATGCAATTTTTACAATTCCAAACTGGGGTTTATAAATCGAAACCGGGTTTAATCATTTCGCTATTAGAATAAGATAGGGACTACTCTCGTGCTCCGAACAACTAAGAGAGGGTTGTCTTGATATTTTCTGCTTTCCTGATACTAAGTATCAATACTTAGTACCAGTTATTGATACCTTCTTCACATTTTCAATCCCCAAATCGAAATGTCCTCGCAAGTCCCACCACTGGCAATATCCTTTTAAAAACGATAATATAGGAAAGGAGGGTCTGCACGCTTGTACCTGTCGTTGAGGAGAATCTGGCACAAAAGCTGTGTTGGAGCTTTCCCATTGTCGCTCCCCTCCCTCACTTTTGGCGCCCCGCTTAGAAATTGTAATTTTTGTTGACGCCTCGCTTAGAAAAAGTGTATTTTTTACACGCATAGTTTCTAACTATCGTTTCTAAATAATCATGGTGTTTTAACGTTGTGACAAACGGCGATATGGAGAACGCATTCGTCATGGGCGGGGACGATCCCGAAGTGCGCGCGGCGGCGAGCGCAAGCGCAAGCGCAACCTTACTGCTCAAGAGCGGAGTCAACTTCGCCGTTGTGGAGAGGGTCGCACGTGAGTTGGCGGAAGACCCCCCCCCTACTCGACGAGGTCGCAGCGGGTCACGTGCGCGATGAACGCACCCCGACGACCGCCGACGATAAGCAGAAGAGCGCGCTGCGTGTCGAGACAGACGCTGCCAGTACGCAACAGCCGACCTCCTCCTCCACGTCACCCGCCCCCAGCACAGACGCTGCTGCGACCCCAAAGGCGCTGCGCAGTCCGGTCACGGAGGAGCAGAAGCCGATCGTGATGCCCAAGCCCATGAGCATCTAGGCACGCGACGCGCACAGCTTTCGTCACTATAAACTCTACCTGGAGGAGACAACAAAGTAATCAGTAGCTTAATACATCGTGTGTCTGTTCCCTGCGCAGAGACCTCATGAGATTAGAAAGAGGGCGTGCCTTCAGCCAAGAGGAGCGGCGTCAACAGCGAGTCGAGCAGACTCGGCGCTGCTGGAAGCTCGAACGCAAAGAGCGGCGTGCTGTCACGTAGCCGCAGTAGCGGACACGCGATCGTCCGTCTTGGCTCGCTTCCACTGCCTCGGAGTGCGTCGTTGATGGGACGGGACGTACTCACTCTTGGCCCAAGAGGGTGCAGAACACACATGATGATCGCGCGGTCGTGGCGGTTCGGAGCACTGCGTATGGGTTCTGGCTGCCCGGTTGTCATGTCCACAGGAGGCTCCAAGCACTCGCGAGCAGAGCTCCACGCCGCTCCGACCACGCAGACGCCAATAATGACAGCGAACACAGTCCCACCAACTTCGTCGACTGTGTCGGGTCCAATTCTATCCGACGACTGAAGTCGCAGTGAGTACCGAGTCTCGAACGCATCCAGGTCGAGCACTCGCTGCTCGCAGTAGTCGCGTCTCGCAGCCTGGAGTGCTTGCTCGACACTCGCCACGCGATCAAGCGCAGGAGCCCAGAACCACACGGGACCAGCACTCGCAGCACTCGCAGCGACGAATCGCCCCCACGCCTCGTAGTACGCAAGCAGATCCGGCAAACGCTGGAAGCACGCGAGTGACAGACGCCCACGGCCGCACGAGGCGCGCAACTGGGTAGGCACCTGCGCCTGCAGCAACTCGAGGAGCGCTCGTTGCGTCTCCGAGTCGGGAAGGAGATGAAGCGATGGCTGATCCAACGAGGTGCTAGCAGCGTCGTTGTATCGTGCGATCGCCAGGCGCAACTCAGTCAAGAACGCGCGGACGTCCTCCACTTCGCTGTTGAACGCGGCTTGGAAGGTGGACTGGAGGCGACCGACGAGCGTCTCGGGGCTTCGACTTGTCTCTCGATTGCCTGGAGTGAGCTGTGCTGGCGGTTGTGCCAGCGTCTCTCCTTCGTCATTGTCGGCTTCAGCGCCTCCTACGATGCTGACTGCGTGATCGAACCGGACTGGTAGCGACCCTGGACGCAGGAGGACGTCGATGAGCTGGGCTGCCTCTGCGAGTGGGATAGAGGCGGCAAGATCACGGTCGCAGTGGACTGGAGTCTTCGTCCACCCAAACAATTCGGTGACCGACGTGTCCACTGCTGTCGGGATCCAGTGATCGACGTTGCCGACAGGAGAGACCTGGTGGCGATGAGCATCGCCGTGTGGTAATCGGCTGGTTCCTGTGAACAACTGGCAGAGCTTCGCGTCGTGACGAGCGTCGAGCGAGTCAGCAAAGTCCCACCAGACGTCGAACCACGGGTCCAGGTCCGCGATCGACGCTGTCGACTGGGTACTGAGAAATGCCTCACGGGGGAAGCCGATGAACGCGAGTGCAGATGCTGGCAGCGCTCGGGAGCTGAGGCCCGGCGGAAGCACCGCATCGCCAGCGCCTCCAGCAGCAAACGCCAAGCTGAATCTCCGTGAGAGGTTCCGCAGATTGCTGCTCTGTCTGCGCACGAGCGGAGCCGTAGGGCGGCTGCTTCCGAAAGATGCAGCGAGCTCTCTCGCACTGCTATCCACTGAAGTGGTAGGCGTCGGAGCGTTGCTGAGTTTCGTGACTGCGTGTAGCCATCCACTGTCGACCAGCGAGAAGCACTCTCGGTGCAATCGCGTCAGCACTTCGACTTCACGCTGGCTCGGAGCTGTGCACGTGTATGCACTGAGCACGACCTGCTGCTGCAGGCGCTCGAACAGAACCGCTCCCGACAGCGTCTTGATTGGCTTGAGGCTCGCAGGCGAGTGGAGAAGCTGGTTCACTGCCGACACGAACTGATCGTAGCCGACACTTGTCCACGGCGCTCGTGAGCTGCAGGCTCGAAGGAGCTCGGGCATCCACTCGCTGCGGTACATGACTACCGCGTGGAAGAGTACCAAGCTGCTGAGGACTTGCAGGGTCGCTGGTGCGTGCGGCTGCTCCGATGCTCCAGAGGCCGTGTCCTTGTCGACCCCAGTGGCGTCGTCGGTCCCCTTCCCCTTGGATTTGCGGTCCACACTGTCGCTTACAAGCGCAGCGTGCAGTTGTTTGCGGCATGGATGGAACGCGAGTCGCAAGAGCGTCGCCTGGACGCACTTCTTGAGCGAATGCTGGCAGTTGTCTGCCTTGTCATAGAGACACAGCAGATTCTGGTGCAAGTGAACTGGGAGCCCGTCCCACGTCTTCACCACTGCGACCAGCCGTGGGTACGCGGGCGCGACAAGCGACATGTCGGAGTGTCGATGCAGAACCGACTGCGTCGCCGATAGCCGGCGTGCCATCAGTGGTGCTCGTCCACTCAGCGCAGCGTTGCTGGTCGAGTGAGACGACCCATTACTGGAAAGGTCTCTTGGCGCGGCTGTCGTGTCGCCCACATAGTCGACGCCCTGTGCTCTCGCTGAAAGTGTCGATGGCGACACCATAACTGGCTTCAGGAGACAGCTCTGCTCTGTCGTGTCAGCCTGACGACGGAGCGTAACGGACGTCGTGTACTGGGGCGAGCGGTGCAAGATCTGAAAGAGGCCTTCCCAGTGAACCGGGTTCTTGTCCCGCTGCATGTCGACAAGCGCAAGCGGTGCCGCCTCGAGCACGTCTGGTTTCTCCCTCTCGAGTCTGCGAATGTCCTCAAACGCTCGGATCAGCAGGAGCGGCTTTGTGTGGAGATCTGTACCACTCACCAACCGCGCTTGGTGCTGCGACGCGTGGTTCAGGAGCACGCGCTTGGGCATCACAAAGACGCTGTCGAGTTCAGACGCGCTCTGAAAGCTTCGCGCGACTAGCTGCTGCAGGATCGCGACGCCGACTTCCTTGGTAAAGACCGTCTGGAAGAATGTGCGCTGAACGAACGCGAAGCTCTGCAGCCGATGCGTCGACATAACAAGGACGCCGGCGTCTTCAGGGTACGCTGTCACCTGTCGAAGCCAACCGTGCTTACCGCTCACTGGGTTCCTGGAGCTGTCGACTCGCTTCGTCGTGAACGCGGACGCTGTCGATCCTTCTACACTATCGAGTGCAGTGGACGAAGATCCAGTTGACTTGGTGTATGGACCAAGTGGCACAACCACGTCGTTCTCTCTCGCGAACCGATGACTGACGCCGTACGCACTCAAGATGCGGTCGCAGACTTGCTCGGCGAGTGACGGGAAGAGAGCGAGTCCGATCTTCATGCGCTCCGAGCGCGGTCGCAATACGGTGAACATGCGCTGCACCAGTGGTGGCAACGCTTCACCACCACTGGCGCCTCCTTCGAGCGCACTACCCTCCACGATTAGGTCCAGGATACGCGCGGCGTTCAGCGCTCCAAGCTTCGCCATGGCGTCAGTTGCATCCTGCGGACTGCACGGCACATTCCATCGACGAAGCTTCATGACGACAGATGCTACACTGTACGACGATGGCACTCTGACTTCGCTAGGTATGGCATCGGGCTCGCGAGGATCTGCTTCTGTCGCTCTCGGCGGACGAAGTCGGTTCGATTCCAGCGTCCAGAGAAGCCGAAGCAGAAACGCGTACCACTCGGAGCGGCTTTGCACCATCGGCATGAGCACTGTGAGCATCTGCTGCAGCGCTGCTGCTATGCGGCTCTCGAGAGAACTCGAGGAGCTGTCTAGCGAGTTGAAGCGCTCGGACTTGTGTCGTTCATCTGAAGCTTCTGCTGGGAACGTGGTCGCTGGGTGCGAGAGACTCGCTCTTCTTCCAGCTTGTGTTTGTGGCTCCAGCGAAGATGCACCAGTCGAGTTAGCTTCCAGTGTCGATGCACGCGCGGTCTGGACGCTGAGTGCTGAAAAGAACATCGGCAGGAACAGCTGAAGCGACAGCTGCGGTGGTGGTGTAGCCTCCGGCGCTTGAGCCACGGAGCGAACAACGCGAGTCGCATTGAACGAGTTGAGGATCGCCGCTCCAAAGGCTGAGAGCGTTGCCAGCTCGCTAGCTCGTCGCACCTCCTGCACGATCTCCTTTCGCTTGCTCGCAATCGCGGTCCGAATCTCCTGGAAGGCGTTCGCTGTCTCCAGTAGAACTGTCGTCTCGGCCACTTGAAAGTCGCCGTTGGCGGCTGCGTCCTGGACCAGTTTCGTCAACTGACTCTGCTGCTCTCGGACACGAGTCGTAAGCGCAGCAAACTCCCGCATCGCTAACTTCAGCCGTCTCGGCTCGGTCTCGGACAACGTGACGCCCAAGTTCCACATCTTGTCCAGGATGGCAGTCGCGATCTCGGAGGGCGCGATCGCTCCGCTAAGCATCGGAATCCTCGCGATCGTCTCGCCAAAGTCACAGAAAGCGCAGTGCGATGCCAAGACGACGCGAAACGCGGGATGGATCGGGACCAGCTCCGACCTGCCAACGCTGCTGGCACTACTTTCCGTCGACGAGTGCGGCGGCGAGATAATCAAGTGTTCCTGGCCGTCCACCATGCAGGTCGTCCACTGGAACGCCAACGCCAGGCAGCCGGAACCGGCCTCGCCGTCCACTGGCTCAACGTCCAGCACCAAGAGCTGCTGGCCAGTTCGCATGGCCGAGACAAGAACGTCGTCTACCTCCGGCACTTTTGCGCTCACCATGAAGAAGTCGCTCCAGCACCAGACATTGCGCGCGCACGTGAGCACGAGATCCTCGACGTCGCGTCCATAGTCAGTGATGAGCACGACTGGGAAGCCTGCAGCGTTGACTTCGGTCAGGAAGAGAGCGTCTTGGAGCCGCCGGATGGAGAAGCACGCGCCACCGCCGCTCACGAGCTGCCAGTCGATACGATCAGGTTCAGTGCGGCAAAGCAGTTCGACCACGCCGTCGAGCTCGCCGTCATCTTCACTGCCTACGTTGTCGTCGCAAGGCCCGTCGCTGCTCGCCTCGACTGCTGCTTGAGCTCGGAGTGCCATGTGAAGAGCCGGGAGACGCCGACAGTGTGTATCTGAGCCCTGGGCGTCCGTACTCTCTACGGTTCGCCAGTACGCGGCCTCCCACTCTACAAACAGCTGCGCTCGATCAGCTGAGCAACGTCCGCCTCCATAGACGACAAACGCGGTAGTGAGCAGCGCATTCCATCCCAGCAGCCCACGTTCGCGAGCACGAGACGCGTGTGCGAGAAGCGTCTCCATGTGCTGTTTCTCCTCTGCAAGCGCTTCGAGAGCGAGCAGACCGGTCGCTAGTCTCGTCTTACGGGACTCGATCTCCGCCACGGTCTTGTTCTTCTCCTCTAGCGCTCTCGCGAGCGACGCTCTCGACAGGGCGAGTTCGTCGTCCGCGTCTGCTGCTCGCTGCTTGCTCACGTGGAATTCTTGCATGAGCAGCCGCAGCCGACCTTGAGCTTTTTCGAGCTTGTCGAGTGTCGGTTTGACGACACGCCGTGTGGACGCGTACTGATAGATTGCTCGCACCCAGACGACCATCATGCTTGCGGCGAGACTCTGCTTCTCGACGTCGTCGCGGTTGAAGCGGGCGTCGCTCATGTACGGGCTCGCGAGCCGGGCCAAGGTCTCGTCCGACACATTGTCCTTGTCAAAGCTGAGCATGCTCTGCACGACGTTCGCGTCGCCGAGGACCTTGCGCGCATTCTCCCACGTTGGCTCCGCACCAAAGAGTACGCACACGGCGTCGAGAACGAGGTGCACGAGCAGTGGCGGGCTGTTGAACGACTTGATCTCGACAATGTGTCGCTTCTCAATCAGCAGCAACGCGGCGTTCGCTTCGTCGAGGCTCGCGAGCGGCACGTGGAGCTCCACTTGCGCCTGTTTCTCCATGGCGTTCGTGACGGCGACTTGCTGATCAGCTGCGTCTTGGAAGCGGCTCATCATGTCGCGGATGCGTGCGCTGCTCTGCGTCTGCTCGTCGATGATTGCGTCGTACGCAGCGACTTGCCGCTCGCCTTCGAGGACGCGTGCGCGCAGCTCGTCGTCGCCGTGTCGCAGCGTCTCGAGTTCGACACGCATGCTGTCGTAGACGGACGTAAACGACTTAGCTCGGGTGAGCTGCTCCCGCTCCTTCTTGTATGCGCTCTCGAGGAACCGAGCAAAGAACGACGGGAGCGACAGCGCACGCCACGTCGTCGTGTCCAGTTGCTTGCTCTCTTGCTGCTGCTGTCGTCGCTGTCGATCGTGGCGTAATGCTGTCAAGTGGATGTCGGCTGCGAGTTTCGTTAGCCGCGGGAGCTCGTGCTCGACGAGTTCCATCTCTGCGACGAACGCTTCCCACTCGCGCAGAGCCTCTGGGATCGAGACAGCGACACGGTCGACGCGCACGAGACGCTGCACTTCGGCGTGGAAGTGACCGTACAGCACAGTGTGAAGGTCGCTCGCCGTCAGCGCGGGACACGACACGACGTTGCACTGTCGAAGCAGCGGTGCGACGTGACGCTCGACCCACGGCACTTGCTCCAGGTCGACGACAAAGACAACGCGCAGGCGCTTGCGGATCCGGCCGACAATCGTCTGCCACTTGCCGCTCGTGATGCCGAGCGGCCGCATCAGCGACATGATTGTCGCAGTCACGCTCTCTGTGTCCACTTCGCACTTGCGCGTGTAGTCGTCGCAATCTTGCTGGTACCGGAGCTGGAGGTGAGCGAGACGACGGGCGAGCGCTTGCTCGTGGCGCTGCTCGAACTCGTCATAGAACGTCGCGCTATGGATACTCAGCGCCTCTTTCTCTTGCTGTTTGACAGCTGCGAGCTCATGCTCGCGCTGCAACGCGGCCTCGCTTCGGATCCTTGCGTGGAGTGCGGCAAAGCGGTTGTCGATCTCAACCAGCTGCTCGTCACGCACTCGCGTCGCCATCTTGATCTGGTCTTCGAGCGAGAACGCACCGGGCACTTCGCCGGACGCCAGCAGGACTAGCAGAGCACGAAGGACACTCTCTGGTAGCAGCTCCAAGCGCTTGACGACTAGCGTCACGTTGTCACACCCGACACCGATGCGCTCAAAGAGCTCGTGCACGAGCAAGCACCACTTGAGCTGCGTGTGTTCGGGGCTTGGCACGCCCTCGAGTGTCAACACGGTCTGGGGCTGTGTGGCGCCTCTCGATGCGCAGACGTACCGGAGCAACACGTCTCGGCCACTGCCGGGAGCTCCCAAGAGCATAGTCTTGGAGCCCAGACGAGCGTGCACTCGATCGATTTGAGCGATCGTACTTGCCTGCATCCAACGCGAGGGTTCGTTCGTAAGCACCCATAGAAGGAAGTAGAAGGTCACAATGAGCACACACACAACGTACGAGTTCCCGCGATACTTGAGGTGCCGCCTTGTGCAGCTTCTGAGCTAAGAGAGTGCTCATCGCGTCTTCCTGAGTGCTGACGCCACTCGTCGAGTACGCTCGGATTCCAGCAAAGAGGCGCTGGACCGTGCGATGCACTTCTTGCTCCGAGGCGTCTTCAGCGACGATCTCGGCGTAGATCCAAGCCTTGGTGCCCAAGTCTAAGCTTCGGCGGCGGGCGAAGTTGAAGCTGCTGTATTGCTGCTGGAGCTGTCGGCTGCTCTCTCGCAACGCACGACTCTGTGGTGCCGACGCCGCGGTGCCTCTGTCAGCCGCAATGTCCATGCGCTGGAAGTACAGGTCGGCCGGCGTGAATCCCCACATTGAACTGCACTCTACTACTGCCACCGGAGGCTGTCGGGTTGCCGGTTTCTTGTCGTGCAACTCTGTCGAGAGGAAGCTCAGGAAACCGACAGCGTTGTATCTGTTGGTGAAGTGAAGATTCGTGGAGGTCCCGTCACTGACGCGCTGCTGGTCGAGATGTGGAGTCTTGGCGACAGCAGCAGCGGCTGCCACAGTCCCACTGGGATCGAACTGCAAGAAGCCATCGAAGCGATGGTCGACCGCTTCCATGATCCGTCGCAGGCGCCAGATCTGCTCTGTGATTGTCTGGTGGCACTGTGGGTGCGTGAGCGCATACGGGTCTCCGATCGATCGCAAGTTTTCGTGTGTCCACAGCTGCAGGAGCATCTCAGTGTCGAGAAAGCACAACGATGCGACACTGCAGACGCCTTCGTACACGCGCGACAGGTCGTGGAGGCTGAACCGCGGGATGGCTCGACACGTATCCGACAGGACGCTGCCATCAGACGTCCCAGAACGCCTCTCGTGAGCCCAAGGCAGTCGTTGGAGCTTCTCCCACAGCACGACTGAGCCAGCGACCATGAGCGACAGCGTATAACGCGCAGTCAGTGGGAGTCGCTCGAGCGCCATGCCGTTCGGTCGGTCTAGCTGAGCAAGCGTCAGCGTCAGGAACATCTGGTGGACCTCGAGTGCGGTGCACGCTGGCGCCAGGACAGGGAAGAACTGACGCGCTAGCTTCGGCATCGGAACTGCAGTCTCGACACCACAAGAAGTGCTTCCGCCGTTGCAAAACCGCGACGAAGCGGACGCGACCATGAGCAGACGCTCGACCCGGATCGCGGTTCCTTCGCCGCCAGTGTGCACTCGTGCGTTCTCGTACGCAGACCGCAGGTACTCGTGACAAGACGCACAGTGGTTTGTCTCCACGGACGCATCATTGCGGTCGGGAGTCGGGAGATGAAGATCATCAATGATCAAGATCGCAAGCTTCCCAGGCGGCGGCTCGAACACTCCCGTGCGCTCACGCTGGAGCATCCGCTCGAGACACTGCGCAATGTCTGCGACACCGCGAGTGTACTGGGTCATTGTGAAAAAGAACGGCACGAAGTCGCCGCTGTCCAACTTAGCAACAAGCTCCGCGTTCGCGAGCGAGAAGTCTGGATTCATCGTCCACGCGCAGCTTCTCGGTGGCTCGTCAGTAATGTCGGCTGAGGCAGTCAGTGTGTGCGTGTCGGAGACGCTCGTTGCGGCGCTGCTGTGTACAGAGAGCGGAATCGCGTGGTGTAGACGCCTGAACTTTGCCGCGAGCGCAGTGACGAGCGAGACCTGATGAAAGCGAATCCTCTCGACAGACTCGAGCGCCACGTCGTTCGCACCAGACGTCGGCACTGTCCCGCTCGCTGTGTTGAGCACCGTCTTCGCACCAGTGTTGTTGCTGACTTTCTGTTCGTGCACGGCCGTCTTCAGGCAGTCCACTTGCAGTGGGAAGTTGCGCAGGAGCTCGGTTCGCCTCGAATTCTCGTCTCCAACCAGCAGAACGCCGCGTCCGGACCGGAGCGCTTCTTTCATGGCTGCGTGGACAAGGACACTCGTGTGCGTCGGCACAAAGAGGCTTAAGTTTGAGAACGACTCAGGGGCGATCGTGGACGCAGCTGACGAAAATGCATCCAGTTGACGAGTGGACAGAGAAGACGCCGACAGCGTCGCAGTACAGTGATGCACGCTCACGAAGCGTGCTTCTGGAATGTCGATCACTGTCTCGAACAGGTTGCAGTCCTTGCCACAGCTTCGCCACGACGCGGCGATCGCTACAAAGTGGGTCTTGAGCATGCTACTTACCAGCGTCTGCAGAGGTATGCTGTCGTTGACGCAGCCAGCGAAACCCCACATGAGTGCGTACACGAGCACGACGTCGACACGATACTTCAGTCGCGCCTTCGTTGATTCATCCACATCAGTGGCCTTCGATAGCCTCCTCGAGTCGCCCGATCCTTCATGGCTCATTGCGACTGCAGTGGAGTTCAAGAGTGCCTGCAGTAGCGAGAGCAAGTTGACAACTCGCTGCAGGAACGTCAGTTTCACTGTGCAGCCGTACTCTTGAATGACAGCGAAGATCGTGTCCAGCAGCTCGCTTTGAAGCAGTTGGCGTTTCACCAACTTGTACGTCGGCACCGCGAGTGCTTTGCTCTGCGAGGCATCCTGCCACTCTGCTCGACGCATAGACAAGTAGCGGCAGATGTACGCTCGGTGGATCGGCTCGTGCCCGTTCGCGGTTGCTTTGAGCTCCGCACCGCCACCAATTACGCCATTGCCTTCAGATGTGTCAAAGTTCACCAGCGCGTTGAGTCGGAGAATCCCAGGTGCGCAGTTTTTCAGTGAAGTAGTTTCAAACAAAAACCGGAGGTTTGGCGGAATCGTCATGCATTCGCCGTCTTGAAACGGGAGCACGGAGCTTTGCGGTGCTGCGGACGCCAGGCAAGCGCCAACTGAAGTGGTGGTGAGAACGCAGCTGAGATGTTCGAGCCACGCGGAGTCCATGTCTCCGTCAAACACGACCCAGAGCAGCTCACGCGTCGCTAGGAGGGGCGAGAGCTCAACGTCCACGTCGCTGTCGCCCGTCCCTGCGATCACGCTGCTCTTTCTCTGAGCAGCGGCGTGGACAAGTTTCTCTTGCGCGAGTCGAATCAAGCGACCGAGCACGGACTTTGTCCGTCCCTTCCCGTCCGGCGCAGTACTGCCGTAGAGCTGCGTCAGCGTCAATGCCATCGGAAGGACGACGTGGATGTCCACCAAAGTGTCCATGCTTCTCTCGATAGCAATGCTGCTGCTGGGGCCTGACTTTGTTGGTATCGAACGCGGGCTTTCTGGTTGCACCGACCTCGAAGGCAAGTCGACTACTGGGGGTCGGACTGCGTTCTCTGCGTTGTTATCTTGGTGGTAGAGACTGAGAGCCGCCGCTAGCATTCTGTACGCGGTGGTTTTTCCAGACCCGCTGCTCCCGCTCAGCACAACGCCAGTTGCGGACGCCATACCGCTTGCAAGCGCTTGCACTTGCGTCAGTAGCGCTTGGCGCGGCACCAGATGGAGCGACTTCGCAGCTGGTCCAAGAAACGGAAGCACACACCCCGCTTCAGCGCTCGACCGGGTGGCTGTCTCGGCTTCGCGGCGTCTCCACTGCTTCACAAACCACTCGTCAACATGGTCTCGATTCTGGAACACAAGCGAGACGACGCGCTCCAGCTCGTTGGCCTCGCTTGGCGATGGCGACGCGTAGGTAGCCAGATACTCGAGGATCTCTTCGCGGAGCAGGAAGAGCTGAAGACTCGCGCGTTCAAACTCCTCGGTGCTTTTCAAGAACTTGGCTGCAACCGAGGCGACGATTGCCTTAACTGCGGGCAGTGTCCAAGCCGCTCGAGTTCGGTCACTCAGCACACTTGCAGACTCCATGAGAGACCAAACTGACGTCAGCTTTCTCGCGACTGTACGAGGCGACTCGAACCGCTTGCTCAGCAGAAGCGCTTCGATGATGTATGCGCGCTCGCACTCGAGAAGCTCGAACCGTCTCAGGTGTTCGGCTGAGGCATCGAAGCGAGCATCTAAGTGCGTTGGTGTAGCGACTCGCTGGTGTGTGACGAAGAGCGCTGTGCCTGGGACGAACGCGATCGCTTCGCGTTGCAGTCCAGAAATGGAGAGCTTGGTCAAGACCGAGTGCTGTTGAACGACGAAGCATGCCACTGCGGTGTCAGTACTACACAGTAGAACGAAGGCAGGCGTAGCTTGTCCCGTACCTCGACGTTCTCCAGTGTTGCTGCCACCACTCGAACGATCTCGAGCACTCGATCGCTCAAACTCGGCGCGATACTGAGGCAAAAGGTCCCGCCGGCGTGCAAGGCGCCACGTAGAAGCATCAGCACGTGCGCAACAATCGTCGGCGCATTGGCGGTCGTGCTGAAGTACTGGCGTCCGAGGAGTCGGCTCACTTGGAACGCAAGATGCGTCTTGCTGGTGCCACTCGGTCCAACGAGCAGCATCCCCTGTGCACTGCGCACGGAGCCGAACACCGAGAAGAGCGTGCGCAGCGAGCCTGGCGTCACGACGTTGTCAACATGGGGACTCATGTAGTGGAACCCGTAAGGCACTTTGAGTCCGTTCATCTCGACGTGGCACTCGTATCCGACCGTTGCGCTGTCATCGAAACGGTGCTGGAGCATCAGGTCCCACGTCAACCCAAACCTTCTCGCGCCGCCGCCGTGACTGCAGTCAGTAACGCTTAAAGACGAGACCGCTGGAGACATCGCACTCTCGAAATGACACGACAGCACGTCGCGGAAGTGCAGGTCTTGCAAGATCAGACACGACCACAGGACAACGTCCCGTGGCGACAGTGGCCCGCTCCTGCCGTTGTCGGATTCATCGCAGCGGTCAAAGAGCCATTCCATCATTAGTCGGTGGTACGCGCCAATCTGTCGACAAAGCTCTTCGTGTGTCGCTGGCTCAACGCTGTGCAGTTTCGTGTCGATCAGTTCACAGCGGTGGATGCGGTCCGCGAGCAGAATGGACTGGACCATGTCATGTGGTGTGGACATTGAGAGAGAGAGGTGACGTCAGTACGTCGAATGCGCAGGGAGGCTTTGAGTGCAGCGAATTGGTGTGTACCTGAATCGGAACCGAGTCGATTAGCCGTGGAGACTGTGCGGTCGCTTTCGGCGTGGTTGCTGGTGTTGCAATGTCTGCAAGCAGAGCGATGACGTCCTTTGTCTGTCGACGCAGTTGCTCACCAAGCCTCTTGTCGACAGCTGCGAGCCACTGCTCTGGTGGACCCCGTGCTTTCAGGTTCTTCCCCATCGGGACGACCTCTGCTTTCCCGAACACCCGCGACACAATCTGTGCAAGAGGCCAACAAGAAGAGACCGTGAAGTGTGAGTGCGCACTGTACTTGCATCTACGGCAATCATGTCACACACGCACACTTTGAATGTCTTGGAAGGCGTTCCGCGTGCCAAACTCAATGCGGCCGACGTTCTCAAAGCACTGATGCAGGAACGGCTGGATGTTCCCGGCATCGCGTGCCCGCGACAGCAGCACTGAGAGCTCGTAGTTTGACAGCCGGAAGAACGGTGGGAACGCCTGACGCTTCACCTGCAAGACGTGAAGATCACGAGAGAGACAACCAGGTTAGCAAGTCAACAAATGGGATCCGCCACCGATCCGGCTCCTTTACGTACCTCCAAGTAATCTAACAGGCTCTTCGCGACGGTCTCGAACCCTTTAAGGATCACCTGCAGCGTGTGGCGCTTGTCAGCTCCGACTCCGAACGGAATACACAGCGGCCGTTTCGCGAGCGCCTCCATCAACGCTCTCCACGTCGCGTCATGTCGCTGCAGGGTCTTTGCTTGGTCTGGGAACGACCGAAAGAAGTCGGGCGACGCGAGCTGCTGGACTTGCTCCCACTTTTGCTGGCAGACCTCGAGCAGCTCGAGCGCTGTCTTTGCGAGTGCGAGGTCACTCAGCAGCCGCGTAAGCCGCGTCTGGACCGTGCGCGCGTACGAAGAGAAGTCCATGACGCGGAGAAGCACCTCGCTCTCTTCCAGCAGCGCCACAAGTTCCTCGCAGTCGTCCAGACAGTGCGCGTCTCTCCCTTCGCGGTCTTTCTTCAGCGTCACTGGGATCTCCTTGACCTCCCACGTATGGAGCACGCTCTCGAACGCTTTCGAGATCGCCGCCTCTGCGCTCGCTTCCTCTGCCACTTGGTGGATCGCAGTCGCGTGCGCTACTGCTTGAATCTCTAGCAGGTGCCTCAGCGGCAGGTTCAGGTACTTGACTTCCTGTAGCGACGTGCTGGGAGCGTTTCGCTCAGGTCCATCTACTGGTGTATCGCCACCACCACCCACCTCACGTCCCGACGGCTCAGCAGCCACTACGAGCGTAAATGAGCACTGCAACTTGTGCTCGAGCTTGGTCCAGTGCCGCTCGTCCAGGTCTTCATTGCGGAGGTCGCGAATGACTGGCGTGAGCCCCTCGACCACGTTCTTTGCACCGACCAGCCGCTTGATCGCTGCGATCCGCGTCCCGCTTTGCTGCAGCCGTCGCACGACGTGGTTCATCTCGTCGACCAGGGCTTTGAGCTCGCGAACGTCGAGCTCTCGGAGCGTCGTGTTGGATCGCGCACTCAAGTAGTCTTCAGCCGCGCACACTGTGTCCCACAACTCGCGCTTCAGCGTCAGGTCCTTTGAAATCGAGTGGAGTTCCGCAAAGTCGTTCGTCCGTGGGCGGGCGTTGTTGGACGACGCCGCGAGCACGTCTTGGACCCACACAAGCTGTCGTGAGCGAGTTGCCAGCACGATTGACTCGGCTCCGAGCGCGTGCGCAATGTCTTTTGCTCTGTGACATGGGCTGTCGGCCGCACTCACTGCAGGCTCGCTTGCTTTCGTTTGCAAGGCTTCGATTCCGTCCCCGAGCTGCAGCAAATACGACACGACAATGTCAGCAAAGGCTACCAGACACCCCAGTTTAGACGCGCTCTCCGGACCTGCTGCATCGTGGTGGTCAGGAGACCCGAGTACTCGCTGATGTCGGTCTCCCGTCGCCCGACGGCATCGACAAGCTGTGCCTTTAGAGCGAGAAACTCGGACTCGCAGAGACTGAAGAGCTCAGTCGTCCGAGGTGGGACGACAAACTCCAGCTGCTCGAGTGTATGAAACAGCATCGTCAGAGCCGAGAGGTCGTCCTCTTGTTGCTCCGCCTTGTCGTTCACGTCCTGAACCCCTCGTATGAATGGTGTTGAGCGAAGAACACACACACAGGCTCACACTGTTATGAGCAGCGGTATCGGACTTCTACCACCCACACGAGCTCGTAGTACAAGCTGGTACACCACGCGAGCGCACCTTGAGGTTCAGTAAGTAGGTCGTAAACGCCGCCAGATCGGGCGTGACTGGTTTCTGGATCCGGGCACACGCGTCCACCGTGAGCGCATGGAACCAGCTGCATCGTTCGTGCGCGAGCGATGGGAAGAGCTCACGAAGCGTCTCTAAACAGCGCAGCGGCGCTGGGAGGAGCGCTGCTTGGAGCTGTCGGACGTCGACAAGAAGGAACTCGACCTCTTGGAATGCGCTCAGGCACTCAATGCCTCGGATCTGCTCCCTCAAGACGCGAGTGCCGAGTTGTTAGCAGACGTTAGTGAAGCTCGTCACCATTGTGCTCACCGCGCTCTTCCTGCGATGGTGGTACCCACCTGGCTGTTCAGGTCCACGGCATCCTTTGTCATCGCAGCGAGCGAGTACTCGTCTCGGCGAAAGCGTGTTGCGATGCTGTCAAAGTCGAACTGCTCGTGACGCGCATGGATAGCGATGACCTCTGCGTAGCACGAGACGACGTGGGTCGCAGCCTTCGACGTGTTTGCCAGGAGCTCGTCGATCAAATTGAGCAGAAGGTTGTAGTCGACAGCGTCGTTGAGGCGCTCAAGCAGTCGCTCCACATTGTTCCGTGGATGCGACTCGTTGTTGTCACTGTCGTCGTCCTGGCTGCTGCTGTACTTCGGCAGCAACTCGCCGACACTGGTAGCACAAGGGTCTCCTGTCGCATCCGCATCCGACATCTCGAGGATCGACGCGCGCATGTCGGCCGAGAATCGGACGATCGCAGCGAGGTCTGGGTGTGCTGGCAACGGCGACACGCCTTCAAAGAGCTCGACAAAGCTGCTGACCACGCGCTTGATCACGTCCGTGATCGTGTTCAGATCCGGGTCGAATCGAAGCGCGGACGCTTCTTGCTGTGCGTTCATCGGAGCGAGTTGCAGCGCCACTTGAAGGAGAGGAACTGGTGCGAGCGCTGGGACCGCGTGGGCCGCGATCCTGGACGCAGCAGCGTTGTCGTCAAGGGCGTTCGCGCTGTCGATGTCGGGAGCGCTCGTCAGCGACACCGACGCGGGCTGTGCTTGGAAAATGCAGTGGCTTCGGCCAGCGAAGGGCGGAAGAACCAACTGTGTCGAGATGTCCGCCGTGAGCACGTGCACGAGGTCGTCGAACCCGACAGTGTCGACGCGCATCGCGTCCATGTGCTTTGCAAGCGCGGTCGAGAAGAGCGCCTCGAACTTACTCTCCATCCACACTGCTGCGGACTTTGCGTCGTCCGATCCTGTGCGTGCCGCTTGGACCTGGAACTTGTCGCCCATCACGAGTCGTAAGAAGCGCCGCACCTCCTGCTTCGACAGTCGAAGCGCGTGCTTCGACGAACAGTCTCCACCGACTACACCAGTCGCGTGCCTTGCTGTGGTATTAGACCGTCGACTCTCGTCCCCACGTGTGTCCTCACTGCGGTTCCGAGGAACGTCGAGCGTGTAGTGGAACGCCAAGACGAGATCGTCGCGCGCAATCAGCCGTCGGACGTATACTGCGTTCGCTCCTCGCAGCAAGTGGTTGTACACAGCGTCGACACTGCGCACAACAACGTCGACGTACGCGTCGAGCTGCAGAAAGTCGACGAGCAAGACAAACTTGGTGAGCTGGACACATTTGCGTCGTCGAATCGCGGCCATGGTCCAGCGAATGTCGTCCAGCGGATCGTGGGTCCGCAGCCGGAACTTTGTGCGCTCGAGCTGCTTCCTGCGCGCATGCAGGAGCTGCGCCGCCTTGGCTGGCGATAGCCGCGCAAGGCCCATCGCCCCCATCTGGAAATGCTCGTGCTGCAGTAGCTGTGCGTCCGCTGTCGCAAGCGCAAGCTCCCGCTCGACGTAGCCGTCAAAGAACTGGAAGTTGCTGCTCTCGCGCGTCGAGAGCGCGAACTCCTGTCCCGGGAAGCCGTTGGACGCCGCCTCCATGCTGTCGAGGCTGCGCTGGCACGCGCTTACCAGAATCGTTTGGATGCTGCTGTTGATCGCGCGAATGTCGGCGACTTGGCTCGCCAAGTGTGCCGCCTGCACGTAGAGTACCAATGTTAGTGCGAATTCTGTTGCTGTCGCTGCAACGTGAGAATGGCCAGCCGCACGGGACGACGCACGTTCTTGTCCGTGAACGCTGGGATCGACAGCGTCGAGCCTTCAAAGTCGCACACGAGCTGGAGCTGCGCGAGCTTCGCGAGCTCCCCCTGTACGAGCCGCATGCCGTCGACGAGCGGCGGATGCGAGAAGTAGAGCTCCGAGAGCAGGTTCACGCGCGCGGCTTCGAACTTCTCGCGTCGGATCCAGTTCTTCCAGCTCATGAACACTTTGCGGTACCGGAATCTGTGCCGCCAACACAGTACAAGTAAGTGGACGCGTCAGGCGATCGAACGACGCACATCCTCAGGGTCGTGACTGTGCATGTTCCGTACAGTTGGAAGGTTGGCAGACGCGTGATGCGCTCAAACTGCTGCTTCTGGCGCTCCCAGTCGAACGTTGAGAGGAACGAGGCGCGGAAGGCGTCGCACTGTTGGTGGAACGTGAAACCGGCGCCGCTGATCGTGTAGTAGTCGCACTGTGCTGCGTGCGCTCGACTGGTGCTGACGATGGCGCTCGAACCGTCGGAGCCAAAGAGCAGCTCCTGCGTGAACATGGCAGAGGTGGTGTGTGTGTGAAGGTGACTGGTTCATAGCGGTTGAGAGGCTGTCTAGGATGGCGCACAGGGAACACGTACGTGGGTCACGGTGACAATGTTGTACGGGTTGTACGCCCGACCCGATTCGAGGCAGTGGAGTGGAACTGCGTAGACGAATGTGTTGCGGTCGTACGTCGACACCACCTGCTTCTTCAGCTCATCAGACTGCGTTGTTGAACCTGTTTGTCCATCAGCAGACACAGTATCAGCGACGCATCCATTCAGTTGGCAGCGACAGAGCGTCGTGTCAACTGCCTACGATTGTCCGAACCTGGCTCCTTGTCCGTGCGCTTGAGTGGGTCGCTGTTTGCCGGTCGCTGCGTGGGCTGGACCTCGGGAAGAATCGGTGTCACGGCTTGTTTCGGAGGCTCGAACTGGTTCTGTTTGGCTCCTGTCGCCAACAGTGGTCGCTTCAGGAGTCCGTTGAACTGGGTACTCGTCGCCTGTCGTGTGGCATGGAAGCCACTGCGTGCTGCCTTTGTCTCTCGCCGTGTGACGTCGCTGTGATCAGCAAAGACCGAGACTGATGCCGCAGACATCGGACGCTTGGCTAACCTCGACCCGGGACGGAGCAGCGCCATCGGCATTTTCGTCAGGAGTGAAACGGCCGCTCTGGTGGTCGCTGGGTTAGCTGATAGCAAAGACGCAGAGGCGAGTCGCACGTCGTCGTGTTTGTCCGCGAGTGGCTGAGACGACGGTCGATCTTCTGGGCGTAGCCCAGACAGCTTCGCATCGTCAACAGCCAGTGCAGCTGTGTGCAGGCTCGCCCTCGTGGAATTGCTGCTGAGCTGGTTGCTAAACGCTGCTTGGATCTGCTCCATGCGGTGCTGGCTCGTGTGCACTTGTCGAGCGCCTGGCGCTGCTGCGGACTTGGGATGCAGCGCCGGCTTCCTTGGTGCAAACGACGCGACAGTCGTTGCTGCTCGAGCATCAAGGCTACTGGTGCTGTTCGCTGTCTGAACTGGAGAGGAAGGGCTGCGCTTCTGGGTCCTTGCTGCAGCAGCCGCCGAGCCCGGTCGTGGTATGAGCAATCGCTCACTGAGCTGTCGGATGAAGAGGAGACGATGTCAAGACGCCGTACCCTCCTCCGATTGTCCACACTATAAGCTCGCGGTTCGTCGGACTGTCACTCGTGTCAACAAACCTGAACGCCTGGCGACCGACTCGCGGTATCGGCGAGCGTCTGCAACGCAGCAGCACGCTCAGCAGCACCAGCTGCTTCCTGATTGGTGCGCTGGGCACCGGCGGTGCGAGGCCGCAGGTTCGGCGCGCGGCCGAACCGCTCGTGCTCCCTCATGCGCTCTTCTCACCGTCTGCGAGCCTCACGATGCCAAATGCGTCGGCTGCGGCTCTTCACGCCGACAGTTGCCACTGCGGTGGGACGCACATTGTGTCACAGTCACAGTCACAATGAACGGATCGTGTCCGATCCGAATGTTGAACAAGCTCACGCGAGGCCTTCCTGATCTACTCTCGTGTTGCAGCCCATGCTTAGCTGGGCCGCTCTGGCTGAACGAGCGTTAGGGGCAAGTCGGGAATGCCACAGTTGCTCGCGTCGAGACTCGTGAGCGACGCATTTGCAGCGAGAGCGCTTCGCAGAACGGGCACCGCGTGTCGTGGCAGCGGATTGTCGGCGATACTCAGCCAGCAGAGTCCGCGAGTGAACTGGAGCAGGTACGAGAGCGCCAAGTAGCCTTGCTTGTCGTTGAAGAGGCTCAGCATGTTGTTCGACACGTCGAGCGCAGTCAGCGTTGAATGGAACGAGAGCGCGCCGAGCACGATACGGCATCCTTCGGGCTGCAGATCGTTGTTCGCAACGCTGTTGGATCGACAGCCGTAAGTCATGAAGCTCACTACTACTGTAGTCAAAGTCAGTCAGTCCACAATTAAATACACTGTTGACTCACTTGAGGAAGCGGAGACTGGAGCGTGGGCTTTGCAGCCCCTTCGAAAGCGCTAGCAAGCCGCCCAGCTGCGGTCGATACGGACTGCCGACGAGCTCGCACGAGTCGAGCTCGAGAACCTGCAGCGAGTGGTTCGTGACAAGAGCTTTGCCGAGAAGCAGCAGCCCGTGTGGCCCGACGTGGTTGTGCGACAAGCTGCCCAGAGAGAGAAAGAGAGAGTGAAGTGCGTGCGGTCAGCGCGTCGTTTGTATCGGGGCAAACACGAGTCCTAGGCGTCACCCGCACGTACGTGACGCGCACCAGACTCGTATTGAGCAGCGCGACAAAGTCCGAGAGAGCTGCGATGGTCTCGCGCGAGACGTTGCGCTTGGCCACGCTCAAGATCAACGGGCAGAGTTCGTCTACTTTGGTTGCCTCGTCACGCTCGCTGTAGCGTGGGAGCTGCTCGTCCAGAAACGCGTGCAGCGAACGCGGAAGTTCAACTCGTGGACTCTCGCTGTCAACTGTGTCGGATTTAGAGGCGTGTTCAGGTTCAATCCTCTTGCTCGCGATCAGCGCGTCATTCTCGCCCGCTTGAGCAGCTACGCTCGAGGTCTCCATCAACTCAGCTCACTAGCCAGCCCTGTTGAACCGACGAGCTTCTGAATGAGTCTCATTGGTCAATTGGTCGTTCCCATATTTCAAGAGAGTCGAATTTTTCCCAGCGGGGTTTCTTACCCATTCTGGTCATTCCAAAAGCGCCTCCATCGAGCCCACACGCACATTCTTGTGACGATGGAGCCGATTATGCAGATGCAGGACGACATCCACAAGCTCAAGAAGATGATGGACTCGGTATTCGAAAAGATGTACGTCGCGCCGTCTCTGTGTGTGTGTGTGTGTGTGTGGGGGGGGGTTCTGCTTGCGCGTGTGGCCCAGGCACTCACTGCGCGTGGCAGTGAGAGCCACTCGGCGGACAGCGCGTACGACGCCGCCGACGCCTACGGTGCGTGTCGTGGCGTTTTTATCTTCGTAAAGAAGCACCGGTGGTTGTTCACGAAGACAAACTGGATATGCGTGGCAGCTGACAAGGACCGCATCGTCGAGATGCTCAACCGCCTCAGCTCGCGGGTGCGTGCTTTGTACGAGTGAAGGACGTAACGAACAGGAAGATGCAGCCAGCTCCTGACGGATGAATGAACGCTGGCGGTGGTGGCTTAACTCGTCCAGATGGCGGACGCCGACATGTCGAATCTCACAGCGACGCCCACAAAGGACGCGACTCCGGAAGACATTGCGGTACGAGCGTCAGGTCGATGGCAAAGAAGCGGGTGTGTGTGCCTGTCGACCGTGCACAGCGCTCTTCTGACCCTCAGTCTATACGCTCGCACAACCACAAACCCACACAAACCCCAGGAGCTCAAGCAGACGATCAACAACACGGAAGCGGAGCGCCAGAGCGTCCATCGTCGCGCCGGCGCGTCACTGAAAGGCGCACTGTAGCTGCTCTTTTAACACGCCCGAGTCGTTCACACCACCGTTGTGGGCTCCACCACCATCTCGTTCTTCTTGTCATCAATACGAGTGCGGTTCCATTGTGTCTCAAGAGAACAGATCGGTGGTGAGTGAGTATGTGTGTGCAGATTCAGATTCAGATTAGAACGCGCCCGTGACGTCGCTTCGTCGCCCCCCCAACCTAACGATCGAAGGTGAAGTGGTGCGAGTTGGCCCAAATGTCGTTCGTGAGCTCTTCGGCCTCCTCCGCGTCGATCTGCGGTGCTCGGGGCGACGACGGCCGGCTGAGCTTGTGTATTATTGTCTGCGGACGAAGCGCAGCAAGCGACGGCGACGGAGCCGCTGCGTCTGTGCGCAGCCGCTTCGGCGACTCCTCCTCCCCATCTCCCACCGACGAGCGCTTCACCTGGCGGACAGCGTTCGCCTGTTCCTGGCTCGCACGCATCGCTTCACGTTCTTGGCTCTTAAAGTGCTCGTCCCGGAGCTCCCGCGAGATCTCGTCCCAGAGCCCCGTGATCTTGAGGTGCGTCTCGAGCTCTGCTTCGCTCTGGAAGTAGTCTTCGTTCAGTGTCGCGTTCTTCGGTGTCACGCCCGGCTTGAAGTAGTCGTACTCGAACCGCCCAGGCCGGTACGTCCACCCGCGCTTGAGTAGCTTCCCGACCACTTTCCCGATCGTCACGCGGTACTCGGTGAGCAAGTCGCCCGCGAACGCTGACGGAGACGCCTTTGGCCGCGACGCCGACTCAAACACCTTGACGGTCGCGACGCGCTTCTGCGCCTCGTCTCGGGCCCGCACGGCCGCTGCCTCCGCTTCGCGCGCTGACTTCTCCGCAGCAGCCGAGGCGGCTGCAGTCTCTGCTGCCTCGAGAGCGAACGCTTCGTCTTCTGCCTCCGCTGTCGCGCGCATCTCGTCTGCAAGCCGCTGTTTCTTCTCACGACGCTCGAGCTGGCGCGCGACTCGTTCGCGGGCTTCATTGCGCAGCACTTCGACCTCTTCTGCGTGCTCTACACGCAGCATGCGCTCAATCTTGTGCCACAGACCACACTCTTTCAAGTACTCCTCAAACTCAGCGGTCGAGTGGAAGTAGTTGACGTTCATCGCTGCAGTCTCGGGCGTGTACTCGGGCGAGAAGTAGTCGTACTCGAACTTGCCAGGGCGGTGGTACCACCCGAGGTCCTGCAGCCTCTTGTACACGATCCCGAACGAGCAACGGAACTCGGGGACGAAGATGTGCGTCGAGATTGGCGTCGACGACGCTGACGGTGCTGACGACGGAGGAAGCGCCGGCTTCTTCTTCTTTGTGCCCGTCGCTGGCTTCTTTGAGGCCGAGGCCTTCTTCCCAGGCTTTGACGCTGCTTTCGCTGCCGGCTTTGGTGGCGTCACCTTGGCTCTGCTCTTCGTACTCGACACGGGCGGCGACGCTTTCGTCGCACCGAGTGACGACGACGACGACGACGACATGGGTTTGCTCTTTGCCTTGAGCGCAGGCGACGGCGTCGCAGCGAACGAAGACGACGAAGCAGCCGCCTTGGGCTTTGCTGGCGTCGCTTCTTTCTTCATCGCGACGACTCGCGGAGCAAAGTCGATCACTTGGTGGCCCTCGACCGAGTCCCCAAGCTCGACCACGACGCGTGCGACTGCGAGGCACTTGAGCGCCGCTCGTTTCTTCGTCTGGAAGATCGTTTCGTTCGGCTTGAACTCCTCGAAGCGCGTGTCGGGCTTGACAAACCACGTCTCAGGGCCACACACCATCGTGTACCAGCCAAACTTGCGCTCCGCGACGCCCCAGAGCGCTTCCCAGAGCTCTGCGCTGTCGTGCTCGTCGCCGTCGGGGAGCTTCGCAGCCTCGGCAATGAACTTCCAGCACGCCTTGTCTTTCGAGTCAAAGACGTTGACGTTCGGGCGGAAGTTGAAGAACTGCGTGCCTGGCATGGCACAGAAGAGCGTCTCGCGGCCTTGCGCCACTTGCCACCCGCGCTGCTCCAGCATGTCCCAGACCGCCCCGAGCACCTTGTTGAACTTGGAGACCGCACTGCTCTTGCTCTCGCTCTCGCTCTCGGCCTCCGCCTCGTCCTCGCTCACGAGCTTGTCAACCAGCTTCTCGACCGTCGTGCTATTCTTTGCCGGCTTCTTGAGTGGGCTAACGCGGACTGGGGATGGCGCTGCGTTTAGCACTGCGGACACGCGCATCGGCGAGGTATCTTTCTCTACGCGTGCGTCCTCCACGTCGTCCACGTGCACGCTCGCGACACTCGGCTCCTCCTCTACATCCGTGCGCTCGTCGTCGCCGTCGATCGCTAGTGTGCTGTCGAGCTGGTCGTCCTCTCCTTCGCCGCCATCCATGTTCTCGTCCACGTCATCGTCATCGTCGTCCTCTTGCAACTGCGTAGGTGCTAGTGCATCGTCGTCGCCGTCATCTGCTGTGTCGCTGTCGTCGTCGTCATCGTCGATCAGCACGATGGGCTCGTGCGTGCTTTGGTACATCGCATTCCGGTGCGCCACGTAGTTAAACGTTGGCGGCTCGATCTTCACAGGCGCCATCACACCCACACCGCCGCCATTCACAGCTGCGCTTGTCTCCTGGAGCAGCTGCTCGCTGCGTGCCGCAAGGTCTGCGAGGGTGTCGTCGTCACTGAGCTCGAGCGCGAAGTCCATTCTGTCGCCAAGCACGAGGAGGTCCAAAACTGTCTCGCGTCCTCGGTCTATTTTTAGTGCCCTTTTGGCGCCAACAGTGCTTATCTTCGGCGCCCAATGATCCTGTTTTGACCTCGTGTTCTTCACTATTGAGAGCGAAGACGATGTGAACCACACCATTTTCTCAAATTCAAACGAAAAACGCGCGCGAAAATCCTTTGGCGCGCAAACTCGCGCTCGGCAGTTCATTTTCGCCATTCCCCACTCGTTCGTCCTCGTAGCAGCTCAAGCAGCAGCACGAGCAGCAGCGGCACGACAGACTCCCGGCGCTTGAAACCATGGCGACGTCCGCATCCACTTCCGAAGGCCCTATGCACGGCCGCCTTTCATGGGTGAAGCTGCCCAGCACACAGGTCTTCTGGCCAGCGTGCGTCTACAACGAGTACAACGATGCGATCAAGGACGGGCACGACACGTGCAGATTGAAAGCCGCACGCGAGGTGCTCGACAACGGAGACCACATCGTCTACTTCTTCGGCGTTGGGCCGGACGCGTGCCATGCAAAGCATTCCACGCTGGTGCCGACGCTTCAGTTCTGCATCGCACGCGCAGATGACATGACGGTCCTGCCGTTCACAGCGCCGACAGAGTTCCCACAGATCTGTGAAGGCTTCCACGTGCACAAGGAACTCGTGAAGCGCACCGAGAAGAACAATTGCTTTAAGAGTGCGTGCGAGGAGGCGCTGCGCGTAAAAGCGACTGCTCACGACATCGGCCAGGTACGCGATGCGATCGTCGCAGTGTGAGGAAAGACGACCAGTGCTTGGCTCACACGTGGTTGTACATTGCGTTATGCCGCTCTCTATCATTACAGACACATACGCTCTTCCTCACACTTCTCGTGAGCGCAAAGGACACGCACAAGGAACACAACAGCGCATCGAACGAAGCCAATTCCGAGACGATCCGAGTGAAGACCGAGACCGACAGTCCGTCGTCGTCCCCTGTCCGCGTCCACTCGCTTGCGCCTAGGGAGCTGTCTGCTCGCCCGCCGTTTTACAGCCCGCCCCATTCGAAGCTGTCGCGGGTCTTGAACAGCTCGCCGTCGCCGAGCAAGAAGGTGCTCCCAGGAATGGAGCACGTCGTGCCCGAGTGCTGGAAGCTCATGCTAAGCGACGGCTGGGAGACAATGACCGTCGCGAACGGACATGTGATGTTCAAGATGCCAGGCGTGAGCTTCTTCGACTTCCGCCCGAACGAGACGATCTTTGACTCGGTCGCGAAGGCGTGCACCAAGTACCTGAGCGACTGGGCGATCCGCGGTCTCAATAACGACAACGTGGACGCGAAGCTCATGGACCTTCTCTGGCCCATGGTCGAGCAGAATGGCTGGAGCAAGATCACGACGTCGAACGAGACGTGGTACATGATGCCCAACACGCAATTTCGCGACTGCGTGCCGAACAAGACGGTCTTCCAATCCCGGGCCCGTGTCGTGTCCCGGTTCTTGGCGGACACGGGGCTCATTGACGTCCCTATGGACGCCAAAGCCACTGAGGCAGCAGTTGGCGAGAGCCAGGAAGAGGAGGAGGAGGTGGACATGGACGAAGCCATGGACGTCGACGAGTCGCACGACGAGGAGGACACTGATGACGACACGGCGAGCGACAACAACAACGACGACGACAGTGACGTTGTTGTGTCGACCAAGCGTGCAAAGACGGCGTCACGCAAGGTCGCCGCAAAGCCAATAGCGAGAGCGGCGACGGCACTGGTTGCCAAGAAGCCGACAGCACCAGCAGCCGCTGTCCCGTCGAGTGCTGCGAAGAAGCTCACGTTTGAGCCCAAGCCGAGCATCCCTCCGTTCAAGTGCACGCCGGGCAAGGTCGAGGAGGAGCTGCGCGAGCGTGGGTGGTACTGGAAGCATGGTCGACTGGACTGGACGTACTTCAAGCCGCACTGCCGCTTGAAGGACCTCGCGACACTCACAGCGGGCGAGGACTTCTTCAACAGCCGCCCCGACCTGGACGAGTACCTCAAAGTCACGGGTCTCTACGACGACATCTACGACAAGCTCTACTGTGCGCACAAAGCGATGTTCACTGAATCCAGCGACTTCGACTCGGACGAGGAGGCTCCAGTAGCGAGAGCGGTCAAGAAGAAGGTAAAGCCGGCGCCACTCCCTGTCCTTCCTCGTCCTACGAAAGCGCTCAAGGTCACAGCGAACAACAACGACGACAAGGAGAACCAAAGCAGCAACATCAAGGCGCCGGTCTCGAAGAAAGCGCCGTCCAAGCCGAAGCCGCTCAAGTCCATGACGAGCGACGCGCTCGTCGAGCCATCCGCGACGAGTTTCAAGCGACGACGCGGCTTCGCGAGAACAGGTTTCCAGGTCAAGTTTGGCGACGTGTGGCGCGTCCTCGAGCGTCAGGGCTGGTACTTTAAGAGCGGCATGTTCGAGTACGACTACTTCAAGCCGACGTGCACGGACCCGGACGAGGGCGTGATGGGCGTGGACTACTTTGTGTCCAAGACGTTGCTGATCTCGTACTTGGAGGCGAGTGGGCTCTGGGACAAGATCGCCAAGCAGATCGAGCGCGGTGACGTGGACATTGAACCGAGTGCGCGCGCGCCCAAGGCGGGAGCGGCGAAGAAGGGCGAAAAGAAGAAGGAGGAGCTGGCGCCGACAGTGACGACTTCACCGGTCGCGAAGCGGCGAGCGCTCATCAAGCGCAAGAGCATTGAGCGCACGCCGCAGAACTCGACCAGCGATGACGCACTAAGCGGCACCAAGCCAAAGACAAAGAAGGCGCGCGTGTCGGGGTCGTTCCGCACGCCAACGGAGCCGAAGCGCTCGAGCGCCGCAGAGGACGGTGACGAGTCGGACAAGGCGGCCGACAAGATCTCGCCCGACACAGCGACGGCGAAAGCCAATGCGCTTGAGAGCTCCACACTGTCGCGCAACCTCGCAGACTGCTTCACGCCGTCGCCTAGCATGACGAAGAAGAGCAAGGCAAACAACGTCGCGGACCCACGCGCGCTCTTCTCGGCCGCCATCGAGCGGCTCACGCTCGGCCACACGGTGTCGACGTTCCAGTACCGCGACGACGAGGCGGCACGCATCAGCGCGTTCTTCCAGAAGTGCTTCAGTCAGCGCCACGGATCGAGCATGTACATCTCGGGGGCTCCAGGGTGCGGCAAGTCCGCTCTGCTCAAGGCCTCGGAGGCGCACATTGAGCAGTTGTACCAGGTACGACGGTGGTTGGCGCTCGAACGGAGGAGGGCTCGTGTGCGTTGTGTTGCTTGTATGACTGACGTACTCAATGCTGTACGTCTGGGAACAGGAAGCGTACGGGACCGAGAGCGCTCAGCTGCTCGTGTGTCATCACGTGAATGCTGTGGCGCTGAACGACTCGAACGCGCTCTACTCTGAGCTCGCACAGGTGCTGACGAAGCAGTCGTTTGCAGACGGCGACAGCGCGTTTGAAGCGATTGAGAAGGCGACGAACTGCGCTGGCAAGCGCTCCAAGACAATGTGCGTTGCTCTGCTGTCGTGTCGATCGTGTGCATCGCTTCTCAGCTTCGAACTCTGTAGTCACCCACGCGGGTTGTGTGTGTGTACGTAGGGTCGTGATCCTGGACGAGATCGATATCCTCCTCAAGAAGAACGGCGTCGAGAGCGACTTGTGCCGCTTGTTTGAGCTCGCACACCGCCCATCGCACGCGTTCATCCTTGTCGGCATTGCGAACCAAGTGGACTTTACCGAGCGCCACCTCCCGCTGCTCCAGCAGCAGCTGCCGCAGTGTACGCCCGAAGTCGTGATCTTTAAGCCGTACGCGCACCAGACGATCGAGTGCATCTTGACCGACCGGCTTGGCGGAAAAGAGACTGCGCTGAAGCTGCTCAACGCGCACGGAATCTCGTTCCTCGCGCGTAAGATCGCGTCGACGAGCGGCGACATCCGCTTGGCGCTCGACATTTGCCGTCGGGTCCTGCAGCACCGAGTGGACGCTGCGACAGGAGCTGAGGACGACGACAGTAGCAGCTCAGCGCTGCTTCTCGCGCCAGTGCCGCTGACCGACATGCTTCGGCTCGTGAAGGCGTCGCTCGAGTCGAAGAGCGCACAGGTGGTCCAGGCGTTGCCACGTACGCTGCAGATGATTCTATTTGCGTCGACACGGCTGGAAGCGGCTGTCGCGACAGCGACTGCGAGTCCAGGAGCGAGTGCTGGCGCGCTCTTTGCAGTCGACGAGCTCTACGCGTGCTACTGCGACGTGAGCCAGGACGCTGGCGTGTTCAAGCCGCTGGCGTTCCGCGAGTTCCGGACTGCGCTCGAGACGCTCAGTTCCGAGGGGCTGCTTGGGGCGGGGGAGCTCAAGAAGCAGTTCGTGAAGCTCCAAGTCGCACCAAGCGAGTTGTTGCAGAGCTTCCGGAACGACGCGTACTTTGCGCGTCTGGTTTGAATGATGGAGCGTGTGCCATCACCACACAATGGAAAGAGCAGCAGTGTGGCTGCTCGAAAGCGTTAGGGTCTTGCGCTCTACAGTCTCGCGGTTAAGGGCGAGTGTGAATGTATTCTGTATGTGCGTGAAGAAGGCTTACGCACAAGCTCCTTGGATATCTCCCAGGCCTCTGGCCCTCTGGGTTGACAGATCTGCTGGGTGGCGTCCTGAGTGCGGTGCTTGGCTTTTGAGGAGGGAGTGTGCGTTATTGAGTCGCAAGAAAGCGTTGGGTCAGGTCAGGTCACAGGCAGCAGAGTGTGTGTGTTTCGTATCGAGGAAAG